>JAQIWO010001303.1:0-10567 GCA_034695405.1 Entomobrya muscorum | reverse complement strand
ATCGCAACTTTATTAGAATTGTTCGGTTATGGGAATAATCCTATTCTTGGAATCCCCGCCTAGGAATATGTAGATATAGGAACTAAGTTTATGGGAACTTACAGTAGACCGTACACACATCTCTCATTGTTATTAGAATTGAATTATCTATTTATTTTTTCATAGAAGCAGCCAAGAAATGTCAGGAAGGATTGTTCCTCATCAAGCTGTGTTGTTGGTGATGTCTTGCATCTCATCTCTCGGAAATTGAACTTGATCCTTTTTTTAAATGGTGTAGGTGAAAGGAGGAAGAAGAATCAACCGTCAGAGATTATTCATCCGCAGACGAAAAATAGGCAGTGCACACCAGCACGGTTTCACATGGTGTTAGTGATGGTAGTGGAGCAGGAGGATGCTACTCTTATGCTGCTCTGGTTCGCGTCGTTTTTGTGGAGGGTTGGAGGTGCTGCTGCTACTGGAGGTTATTCTTCCTTCCTCGCTACATAACTTCACATTATTTCGAGTCACTCGCCACCTTACAAATGCTCAGCCACGTTCACGTGAAACACGTTCCTAAGCATTTTACATCTCAAACACAATTCCTTTTCAAATGTGAATTTTTGCTGGCAGTTTCCGATGAGAATACCTGACGCATTTAAGATCAAACAAGTTTTTGTTTTTGATATCAAGCCTGATGATAAAATTAGCAAAAGAACGTGCAGAGATCGTCGATAAATTTGAAGCAAAAGTATTTTTACATTTTTCTTAAAAACTATTCTGAGCTAGCTAAATCCACGGATGATGCATTGGATATGTTTCAAAATGTAGTGTTAGCGGTTTTAAATGGGCATGCACCGGTAAAAACGAGTATAGTTAAGGGACAAGTCTGTCCATGGTACAATGATGAAGTTGCTAATTCATGCAAGCATAGGGACAATATGAAGAGGAATTATAATAGAAGTAAAGGCCCTCTCACGTACAAGCTATTTAAAATTGCCCGTAACAAAGCGAATAATGATATTCAGAAAGCTAAGAAAGACCATTTCAGAGAACAGTTTAATAAATGTTCCAGCTCTGAAAGTATCTGGAATATTATGAATGATTTAACAAATTCTAAAGTGAAGACTAGCTTGAAAATAACTAAACTAGTTAAATCAAATGGAACAGTGGTTGAAAGTGACTCTGAATTAACTGATACTTTAGTTGAAGAATTTATTTTAAAAAAGTCTGAGAGTGAAATAAGTAGCTTAAATGATGAGATAGCATCTTATGATATAAATTATAGGAACTCAGATAGTGGCTATGAGCCCAAAGATATAAGTAGTGATGAAATATTATCCGCTATATCCCACATTAAAAAAAGTAATGATAGTATACATAGTTTACCAAGAAGAGTATATAAACAATTTGCGGATCAACTAGTCGTTCCAATAAAAATACTATTTAGCCTTATCTTTGCAACATTTTCTATTCCGACACTCTTTAAAACAGCAGAATGTACTCCATTGTACAAAGGAAGAGTGAGACATTCTCAGGCTGGCTCTTATAGAGCTATTTATGGGTTAGGATTTTTAACAAAGATTTTCGAAAGGATTATGTATAATCGATTAAGCGAGATGGTAGAAAAGTATTTGTGTGAATTCCAGCATGGTTTCAGAGTAGGTAGGTCGTGTGAAACAGCAGTTGCACTACTTACTCAGTTTATATTTAATGCGATTGATAAAAGAAATGGAAAAGCTTTGGTAGTATTTGTAGATTTTTCCAAGGCTTTTGATAGTTTAAATCATGCGATTTTACTTAAAAAATTAATGTCTAATTTTGACAATAAAATTGAACCGTATATGATTAGGTTACTGCAAAACTATTTTATAAATAGAAGATTTAGAATAAAAGCAAAGATTTTTTATCTGAATACTACGAAATTAGGTCAGGGACACCTGCAGGATCCTGTATGGGGCCTTTGACCTTCTCCTTATATATCAATGACATTGGTAAAGGGTTATCATTGCATTACTTATTATTTGCTGATGATTTAGCTTTTTATGTAGATTGTGATGATATTAATGAGGGTATAAAACAAATTGAATCATGTTACAGCATGCTGAAGAGCTGGTGTAATGAAAATAATTTAAAACTAAATGAAATTAAGACCAAAATGATGCTATTTCATAAGCCAAATGACACTAGATCTAGAAAACTACGTCAAAAGTATATCAGATTAGATAATGATGAAATAGAAATAGTGTCAAGTTTCAAATATTTAGGAGTACATCTAGACTCTAATATGAATTTCAATAAACATTATGAGTATGTCAATAATAAGATGAATGTAGCCTTAAGTAAGTTATACTCAATTAAACGATTCATAACAAGTGATAATATTAAAATATTTATGTCATGTTATGTAGTCTCCACGGTTGATTATTGTTTTCTTATTGGGGGTACACAAAGTCCATATAAATTAGACAGATTACAAGGGAAAATAGATAGATTTTTATTATCGTTCTATTACCCCAGGTTATATAAAAGATTAACGTTTGATCGCAAAAAAGAAGTTAAAGGTAAACGAGAAATTGACACTTATACACTTCTAGACAAGGTGAATCTTCTTACACTGTTGGAAAGGAGAACAATGATGCTGGTTAAATTTATTATAAAAATTAGTAACGATGATATGTTCAAAGGATGGTTCAAGTTCAAAAGAGGAACAGAATCATCTTTAGGCTCTATAGACTTTGGAAGGTGTAATTCTGAAAAATTTAAGCATTCATTGAAGTGGAAAGCATCCTCAGTATGGAATGAATTTGTGAGAAAATGTAAAGGTGTAGATGAATTGAATTGTGGTTTATTCTTAAAACTAGTAAAAGATTTTATAATTGAAAAACGTAAAAGCTCAACAATATACTACTAAAGAAATGTTATGTATGAATTTAATAATGATACTGGATTGTTACTTGGACTGTTAATTCTTAATGGAATACCATGATTGTATTGTGTTTCATGACTTTAAAAACAATTGCTTTCTGTTTCGGGATGTAATTGAAGTCAGATTATTCTTTAGAATAAAATTGAACTTTGAGCAAAACAGAATATTTTACTCTAAAAGCAATTATGAGTGGTTATTAAGTACTACTTATTGCAAAAATTGTGAACTCCGAAACCTGCAAATTTTGAAGCAATCCTTCCAAAGACGGCGAGATACTGTCTTCATTTTGCTCTTCAGAATCTCATGTGGTTTTCACCGTAAGCGTAAGCTTTCCATGAGAACTTTACCCCAGTCCATAAATCAGACAATTTAATTGATTGTGTTAACGTCACCAGTAGACTATTTCCTATATGTATTCCTTCAAAAATTCTCACCTAATTTTTGGTGTGAACCAGACCATTTCATTCATTTCCCTCGGATTAGATCGACCATTTCTCAACAATCATAAAATAAATATATCAAGATGCGAGGAAATATTATAAAGTATTTATTATTGCTTCGATTAAATTTATATATGCAATGAGATGACATATTTTCCCAAAAATGTATAATATTATTCCTACATTATTCTAAGGAAGTTCCATGATTTCTTTTTACTACTATTAAAAGTTGCACGCCAGTACCGCTTTTTTGCTACTGATATTTCTCCGGTGGCCATTGGTCTAATTCCATGATGTCATTCGATGGAAAATATGGTATAAAATATACCTTAAGTTATGCATAAATGTTTGTAATATATACGATATATTGTAATATACTATATTAAATATAGTGTATAGTATTTTACATGTCAATGGGACAACATGTCACTGTTTACCCACAAGTTTCAGAATAACAAATTTCAGTGCGTCATTCGGCTGTTACATATGTTGAATGTCTCTGTCGAATGCTATTTCATTTTGAGCTTGTATTCAAGTTTAAACTGTTTCATGACAGAATTTATACTTCTCGTAAAGTTTAAATAATATTGCCTGATTTTTTATGTCAAATATTGTTCCATTCATGTCCAAGTCAAGTAATTTTTTACTATAATATAAAATTTCAAGTTTTTTAAAAAATAGTTTAACTCTATTCATTCAACACACTGCATTCCAATCGGACGCGAGGGGAAAATAATGCTTCGATTACAAAGTTAAAAATTGGACGCATTTTGGATTTTGTGCCTTTGGAAGCGATGTTTACCTTTTGTAAATTGGGATGTAGTTTTGCCGTTTGAAAGCAATTGAAAGCATGAATGAAATTGTGGTTGGAACTAAAAGAGTGAGTGTTTTGATAAATTTAAATGTATGATCAATCTCTTGGAAACACACTTCCCAATGGAAGGCACACGTTTTTAAATCGAATGTTTGACCTGTAATAGAACAGTCACAAAATATTACATGCAATGTAATGTACGTTTTTAATTAGTTGGCTTGCTGAACAAGTTTGTAACATTCCTCTTTTGTCAGTCCTGAATTTCAAAGCAACCCAAAAGTTGGAAATTAAAGGCAACATGTAATCGGAATTTAAGTTTATTTACACTTCTATTAAATAGTGTATGCTTGTGTTGTGTACGATACCTTTGCCGCCGTTAGAATATATCATCATTATTATATTATTCTACTAATTTCCAGGTACGTTTACTTGAAACCTTAGTATCAACGACTTATCTTTAACCTGAAGCCTCCAATAAATATTTGCTAAATATAAAATTTCAATTTGAAAAAATATTTATCTTGAATCTTGTCAGCATTAATAATTTTTTCTTATGAGTTTGTATTCACATTCATTATCTTACATTTTTACTACAAAAGGCTGAATGCTGGGAGTAAAGGCTTAAAATAATCAGTATTTTAAATTCATTATTGACATGACTCGATGACACGTGACACACACAAATGAGTTGTTTAGCTCACGGAAGTCTCGGGAAATGAAATGTTCAGGTCATAATAACTGTCACATTACGAACAAAAATACTTGAAATGGCAAATCAAGAAAAATAAACTTAGCCATGAATGTATGCATTGCTTGCAAAGTCAAATATAGTTCAATAGGTAGCATTTAATTATATTCTGGTATCCTTCTGTTTTGGTTGTGCATATGTTAATCCCCAGACGCAATTTTCAGATAGGTCTTAGTTTCGTTAAGACATGCAGTTCTCAGCTAATCTTATTTTAAACTCAAATAAATACTGACTCTAAATTTGAATACTACTAGTAGCTAAATTTTAGTCTGGTTCGAACATTAGTTACATTACCAATGATACAGGACATAAGATTTTCTGGGCGTTTTCCTTCCAGTTTTCTTTTAGAAACACGAAGACTATTATGGCATATGTTATATAATTTATGTGGAATTTATCGTCGCATTTTACCCTATCATTCATGTTATCATTTCTGCTGTTAAATATTATGTAGATTTTTAATGTAGCCTATATATGTGTAATGGCTTATCGATAAGATAACCCTACCCAGATAGGTATCGTTTGGTTTAAAATTTTCACTCGGCTGAGTTTTCCATCCAGTAATTCAATGAAAAAGTCAAGTTGTCCATTAAGTGATTCAAGAGAATTCTGGACACGTTATCTGACTCTTTGCAAGTTTTGTGGTTTCTCTGCAGAAATAGTGTTTGGTGGTGAAATCATGACCAGTGTTTTTAAATGGCTAAGTATTTTTAAGGAGGTGCAAGTTTGAATCAGCATGGTTCATTGTATCGGCTGCACAAAGTTTGTAATATTTTACCTATACTTTACATCAGGACATTAAGCTATCTGAATGTAGATTATAGATAAAGTTTTAAATGTCCTGCTTGATATTTTAGTTCAGGTCTAGTGGTTACGTTTTCTTTACAGTGCAACTCGCATAAATCGTCATCGCTTGAATAGGTTTTGCCTTCTGAGTGAACCATTTCTTCAGAGTCCATGTAAATCGTTTAGGATAACGAAAACTTGATTTTGAAATGAAGTCACTATCCATAAAACAATAGCTTGCAAAATATAAAATGTACATATCAGACTGGTTGGCAAACTAGTAAGTTTATGTCCGTTAGTGTTTTTCAACATAAGCTAGATGATGGTGATGATGATGATGCACATACCTTATGTTTAAAAGCGATATTGTACAAAAACCACGGAGCGCCGAACGGATTCGGTACCTACCGTTCTCTTTTTTGTTGTGGAACGAACGTCAAAGGTTGTCAACTTCCTGATATTTAATGACAACCATTCCTGACAAAGCAGCTTCAAATTAATGAAATATTCATGAAAATAATAAACTAGGACAGTTCAATCGTTAAATTTGAAGTTTTTTTTATTTATAATTAGTCTTTAACGGGAAAAAGGAAAATAACACACCTGCTGAAAAGTAAAGATTTTTTACGCCAACTTATAATCTTCTTAACAAAATTGGCGATACAATTTATTTCAGATAAGTTAATTTTATTTGCAGCAGAAAATGTCTATATAGAGAAAATGGGTAAGCAAAATTATAAAGGGATTTTCAGTGTTTGTGTATTCTTTAATGATTGTGCACATTATAAAATGTATATTTTTTAATTATGGGACAGTTGTGCTACTCTTTTTTGTAACTATTTAATATATATCAAATATATGTATTACGATGGGTTTTAATTACATGTAATGCAATGCATCTTTACTCTAATTAAGTGACTTGCTGAGATACGTTTTTTATGATTTTTCTCTATCCGTTCTAAAAAATGAAACTTCCCGAGACTTTAAGCCCAGAAAAACTTCAAAAGTAATTTCAGAAATATGTACAGATTTGCTTTGGCCGTATCATTATTTCATATGAGGTTTACTAAATAAAAGAACGTTTTCCAATTGTGTAAGCGTTTTTTAAATTCAATAATGGTTATCCCGGTTTATTTATCTGTTGAAAGTTAACTTATATGTACTATATGCTTCATTTCTTGCTTATTGATGGTGCGGCGAACAGTTTAATACCAATTAAAATACTACCATTTTTCGGTCTAGTTGAAATTCGAACAATTTTGTAGAACTAGAGTGAGTAAGTGATGACTTATGGACTTTCGAGAAGCATGGTGGTTCCATTTAATTTGCATACTATATTGAAAGGCCACTCGCGTACAAAAAACCTGTGCTTATGATATTCTGGACTGGCTTGTCTTATGATACATGTCCGTCTAATTTTTTTACTGATTTTTTGAAAGTGAACTGAAAATATTCTAGTATTTGTTTTTCAGGGAACAATTCTTATTTATGCAATCATGATCAAGGTTTTTAATTGTTAATATTATTATAAGAGTGGCAAACTTGACTCAGCAGGTTTTATACGAGGTTGCCTCTTTGATTGAAATTGATGTTGCATTCTTTAATTATTTTAGTTGTGGAAATTTTTAGTTTTTGAATGCGTTTTTAAGTCACAACATTAACATTTAGCTATTTGAATTTGGATGATAGCCAGAACTTACATTACCACTTTGCCAGATAAGAAACATAACATTGTTGTAAAATAATAAATTGTTCAAAATGTCAAGAACATAGTTTGTATTTTGAATGGAAAACGATATCTACGTAAAAATTCAGTACCATTTCAAAAATACAACCTCAACGTAGTCCACGTATATAATGGTGTCGGATGCAGGACTACATATAAGGATAGTAAACTTGAGTACGATCAGTCCTGACAAAGGTGCTTCAAAATATTGACAAAAGGGAGAAAATAAAAAAAGTTGAGGCATTTTCAAAAGCTTTGTTGTTGTGTTGTCACAAGCTTTATATTAAACAATGGGTGAAACAGGGCTACGTTAGATGGATAAATGCATCCCTGCTTATTAAAAGAAAAAAACGACGCCAATTAAAATTTATCTTGGTACAAAATAAGCTCATGTTTGCTGTAGATATGACTGTAAAAGATAATTCGTATCTTAAACAAAAATCATGAGTGGGAAATCGCAGAGCATGATTTTTTATGGCTTCCATTTGGGCGGAAACATATCATCTTTTAATTTTTTTTTTCAGAGTATAAAAATACTCGCAGCTCTGAATTTCAATGTTTCTGGTGGCTAAAAAATTACGTAAAAACTGCTTCACCAACCAGCTATCAGCTAACCTATTAACCAGTGTGCTTCTTTACAGTATATTTCCTACGTGCTGGTTATTAAGATTTTGTGTATCATTAAAATACTACTGAAAAGACGAATAGTTTTTTATGTCTACGGTGTAGCGTGTCACTTTAACCCATGGTCTGGTGCAGAGCTACAAATAAGTGTATTGAAAAAAATTTCAATTTTTCGAATGCTCTCTACATCCCCTTTTGAACTGTTTTGTCCCTATGGCTAACTGCACCTGCATAAAATTTATGGAATTGGAATGACGTCAAATTCCAAATCACATTTGTTTTGAATATATATATGCCGTAGATGATGGTACACTAAATGTCTGATTATAATTTTTGTATTTTAAGTTTTATTTCCTTTATATTTATACTACGGTAGGAAGCTTGGTACGATTTGAGTAGCTTCAGTTTTTTGTTTAGGTAAAAGAGTAAACAATTTTGTATAGCTACAATGTGTAAGTGACTGAGTATATATTTTGAGTTTCCAAGAATGGATTTTCCAATGAATTTACATTTGGTTCGTCGCTTACGAATAAACAAATTTCAACGCCAATCAAAAATTATCGCAATTGGTTTAGAATATTTACCATATCAGGTTCTTAAAACACTTAAGTTGTTGAAGAGAATTTAAAAACGAAAAGATGCTAATGACAAAGAATCAAGTTGTGTGGTTTTTCAATACAGTTTTTATTAATCCGTTCAAAATTTTACACGTGATGCAATGCACGTTTATATATGTGCTTCAGCTACATATAGTCTTCTTAGTTTCTAATATATGCTCTAAATTTAAAAGTATACTACTTTTTTATGAGGACTTAATACGTAAAGCGTTACTCTGTAAAGTTAAAAAGGAAGATATAAAATCACTTATGTAGTACCTCACTAAATTTTTAAAAAATAACTTAAATGAAAGTATTAATCTATGAGGTTTTGGGTTCTTGTGAAAGTAAAGTATTCTATGATTATTCTAAAGCTGTAAGTATGAACCAAGAACCACTAAATAACTTACTAAGAAAATAAAAAATAGTCATACAAGATGGGGAGGGCAAATCAAATCAAATCAAATAGAACTTTATTTACGTGTTTTTAGGTTTCAGACAATACATTGTCTGTTTTCTGGCAAAATCTGTCAAAGAAAGTTTCCAGATATTATGGTTAAATAAATCATCAAACAAAAAAAAATTAAAAATAACAGGTCCGTCGGCTTCAAACGTTATTGAATTTGTCCCATGCATTAGTAAAAAATGCGAAGTTTTAGTACAAGAATCAGTGAAACAGGGTTACCCTCCGATAATTAAGTACCAGCTTACTTGTAAAAAAAGCTTCAACGATAATAAAAAAAACTATCCTCCCAATTGCGATGTATCCAAAGCAAGGAACGTGGTAGATATTTTTCTGGTATAAAGTAGATGAGATATAATGAGTGAGTTAATTAACTGATTGGTTGCCAAGACATATAGCACAGGGATTTGTAATAAATTAATTAAATAATTACTTAAATAAGATTGTATTTATTACACGTCATGTAATGCTCGTCTTTTTAGTGGCTTGTAGAGCTGTGTCAGCTATTTTCCCCAACTCCCTAAAGCTATTTTAGAAGGGAGGAGGACACAACTTTGGACATTTGGTAGATGGAACTTATCAAGGTGCACATTAATAGCGGACTTGTTTACAATGACAAGATAAATAATTGGTCCAGTTATTGCAGTTATTGCATACATTAGCAGTTGTGCAATTTGAAACCGCGTCACAGCCACATGCATTTTTCTAAAATTTGAACAATCCCATTATGTTTTTTTAAAAACCGATGAAAAGGTAGCTGTTAAAAACTTATTTCACTTAAATTTAACATCCGAAATCCAAAAAATTGGATTTCTCCCAAAGATTTTCAGACACTTCATTTCCGCATAAATATAAAAGATTCAACGCCATCAACATATATCTTAGAGAAAAATAAATATGAAGATGACTGGATCAAGTAGGTCTTGAGTACGTGCTAGAGAGGTAGATGATAAGAAAATGCCAAGCCTCGAATCGTTAGCTTGATATAAACTATGGATATTATTATTACTTATTACTATAGAGTTATGATGGATATATTCCTTAACGATAAGTTTACGTAACGATATATACTCAAGTTTAAAAAAACTTACAGCGTTTTTATTGATTTAGATTGAGGTAATAAAACTTATTACAAAGTTTATGATTACACGTATGTTAATAGTTTTTAATAACAAATTTACTAAATTCTTTAATTCCTGTTTACTTTAGTACATATATTCATGCTAGTTGACGAACTTTATTCATAATCATAGGACATCAAAGGAAATAGTTTTAGTTAAAAAAAGTTTTAGTTGGACGTCGGTACTCCATTTCTGTATCAGGGGATAGGTGTGTAATATCCCAGATAGTACATTGTCTTAGCTTATCCACGGGTTCTCGCACTTGTGGCTGCTCTAACAAAAAAATGAGTATGGCGTTCATTAGAGAAGTAATATGAGTTGGTTGATTCTGCGGAGGTATTTCT
>JAQIWO010001302.1:0-10569 GCA_034695405.1 Entomobrya muscorum | reverse complement strand
TAGACCCATGTTAAAGTTTACTCAATTTATGCTTTAAAGGGAAAATCCCTTCATTAAACGGTATAATATAAACGTATAGTAAGGTAGTTATTTTATGGTATGGTTACATATGCTATATATATATAGAGCTTAACTGCAATAGAATATAATACATTAATATCAAGATTATCAGAAAACAACTTATGCAATTTCTATTATTTACGCTCATTATCAGGATTATGTCATAAGTATTCTTTTTAATCAAGGTAGATTCTCTAAAATCTTCCCTCTGATATTTCACAAACATGTTATTTTAAAGGGTGTCTTCTTTCGTTTTAATATCTAAAAATTTCTAAAAGATGTACATACATGGTAAAATCCAAAATAAATGAAAATACCAACTCAACTATCTTCCTCTTGTGCCCATATTCAAGAAAAATAAATATGTATCTCTACCCTCACCCCACATAAATCACATTAGCATGCTCATTGCTCTTTAAGTAATGTAAATGAGCTAGCTTCTGGGTGGTCCTTGTTACAAGTAGGAACTAGGAAGTCAACATAATATGATTTTTAAGCAATGTCTTTTCGGAAAATGCGACGAAAGCTGAATTTAAAATACAATAATGTAAACAAAATGAATTCTGCGGACTTAATGAAAGCATAAGAATGTGAAAAAATATGAAGGTTGCACAGTTATCAAACTGCGGTCTCTTATTACTAATATTGGAGGAGTGAATATGAGGCTGCTAACTGTCACGCTCAAGCTCTAATTTCAGGTCACATTGCACGTGCTACAAATACACAAGGATAATTTCAGGTTTAATCTTGTAATGCAAATTTAGTTCCATAAGTGATGAGTACGAAGTATTCCAATGAGTGGGCTGGGAATGGATAAAAGAGGTGGGAAAGGAAGGAATAGCAACGGTTAAAATTTCTACTAAAACAAATAGCAGATGCTCAGTTCAGTGTATTTTTTTAAGAGTCAGAAGAAAACAATCTTTCATTTTAATTTCGCAAATATATAGCTTAAAAGCATGTAAGTCCATGGTAAAAAGGTGATGAATAAGCTTAAAATCGTCTATCCCCTTTTCAAGAAGTGGGCTGGCCATGGGAATGGATTGGCTGGGAAGGGCAGAGAAAGCAATAGTTTTACAAGGTAAGCTTACGTTTTCCACATATCTTCTCTTGGGGTACAAAAATTACCTTTTCTGGTGCATTACATTTTCCCGGACGTGCAAAATCTTGCAAATGTCCCGGCAACGCAAAGTTTTGTGTCCCGAGAGAGCACAAAAAGTAAAAAAAACAAGAGATCCCGGGAAGCAAAAAAGGCCCTTAAAACCCCATTTTCGATCCCGTGAAAAAAAACACGGAAGAATGGATCAAGAGTGATCATAAAACCTGTAAAATATGCGATTTTCGTCCCGGGCGAGAAAAAAAGATTTGCACCCGGCAACGCCGTTGCATTGTTGCGTAAGATTTTGCACGTCCGCATTTTTCAATACGGTTAAAAAAAAGTATGTTGTTTACTTACCAGTTTTATCTCCTTATACCAGTAGCGCCAGACAACCGGAAATTATAAGGTTTCACGATACTTTGTCAAAATTAGCGGGTAGGTGTTACGAATGTTTAACTCATGAGTTGTAAAATTCCAATTCCTAATAATGTTTATTGCTACTACTGCTTACACTGCCACTTAAAATATGTTAATTAATAATCTGACTAGCAATTTTTTTGAGGGATTTGTTAATCTACACATTGCTCTCCACTTGAACAGGATTAGAGAACTCGAAAGTAGACACATAACTATTAAAACTCCTGGCATCTTCATTACGTCTCACTCCGCCCCGAACTTCCAGCTCAATATTGTGATTGTGTTGGCCTTCATTTCTCTGTAAATACCTCCCTATTCTGCTCCATTGTTCACCAATGTTGCACCATTTGGGTAACTTGAACTTTCTTTCCAGTAAAAGTAGCGACATGAAAGGCGTAAGTATAATATACACATGAATACACAGTCCAATTACCTGGAAAAATCCACTGCTGCTACTACTTTTATCTTCCATTTTTACATCTGTGGCCATACGATCTTTAATTCTTTTATAGCCATATAGCAAATCCAACTATAAGCCATACAAAGGCAAAGGAAACCCAGTAATAGTAAAGGAGTCGAATACTTCGGTTTTTCCTTTTAACCCGATCGTTTTGAACATTCTGTATAAAAAAACTCTTTGTTTTACTTTAACGTCAACAAAATTGAACAACATTTTAATGGAATTGGCAGTTGGAACGTACCGCCAAAGCCCTTTGAATGCCTAATTTTCCCCAAATCACATAAATAGCTGCAAACAAAAAAGAAGTTATTTATTCCCCTTAATGTTTCTAAAATTTTATAAAAAAATATGTCTGATTACCGTATATATCGTACAAGACCACGAAAAGGATGATAATGACAAATCGTACAAACTCATAGAAAATTGTCAGCCCAATGCTTCCAAAAAGGGCAGTCTATTACCGAAAAATATATTATATTTAGTTTTGGTAAGTCTTTATTTAGTTTTTTAAAGCAATCAAAGCAAGAAGATCAGCGTCTACAAAAAGAAAATTTACCGGTTTGCAAAGTTTTAATATTGTTGATGTTTCATTCCCGGTAGCAGAGTAATTTAAAGTCTCTTCAAATTCAGGAAAATTTGGTTCTGTCATGAAAAAGGTGGGACCGCCAAAGACAAGAGATATTATCCAAATAAGTATTATCCGGGTGGCAACACTTAACCTTCTTGTGTGTTCCTGGAATGCATTGATTCGCTCGTGAATGACAAGCAAAGTATTTGCAGAAAATGCGACGAACGCTGAATCTAAAATGCAAAAAGTATCAACGAAATGAACTCAAAAAGTTTTTAATGCGGATAATAAAAGTAGTTGGAATGGACAACTGACTTTTTGCATAAGAGATGACCTGACACAAGGACGGATCAACGTCAATTATATAGCTAGTGCTACTCGTGTTAAATAAATTTAAAAAGTTAATTATTATGTGAATAACTGAGGAATTCGCTATATAAATAGCTGCATTTTTTTGTGGTACAGATGCAAATAAACCTAAGATGACGGCTAAAATAACCGCAATATTTGAAATAAAACATAAGAAAGTTGTTGCAAAAAATGGGGTTAAAAAATTGATGGAAGGAGTATCTTTTTCTTCCAAAATTGTGAAATTTGACTCTTCACTTGTGTCTTGAGACATGGTTGTACAATACAATTTTTATTTGCTTTGAGATTCTTATGAAGGCCGGAGCACTTGATAGCGTGGCAGGTTCAAGAAATACTAAAATCTTTTACATTGTTGTACCCGAGCATACATATAAATCCTTGACGTCGTCGTCGTGTGTTCTGCTTAGGGTTCTGGTGGTTTTTTTTCGCCGGACGTGCAAAATCTTACAAATGTTCCGGCAACAAAGATTTCTCGATTGTGGTTGGTGCGGACACCCGAATCCCGGTTAAAACAACAGTCCTGGTACCAGGCCAGTGTTCCTCATGTGCAAAAAAAACACGAAGCGAAAACAGCCAAAAATGATCATAGGGGAGCACAAAACCGAGAAAACGTTTTCCTGAAACCCATTTTATACCCGCGTGAGCTTAATGTTTTTTTATAACAAAAACCCCATTTTGATCCCGAAAACTATCCCCGTGTCCCTTATAAGAAAAAAAAAGATTTTGCACGTCCGTATATTTACAGAGAAAGTCACCAGCTACATAAGAGGTATTTAAATGCATTGGCAACTAAGATTTTCGATCGTACAAGCAGGTGCCAAATACCCAGTAACGAAACATAATCAAAATTCGTGTATTATACCTATTTTATATCAATTTTTAGCAAGAATTTTTACCCTGGTGAAGATGAGAACACACATCTTCGGTGTGTACCAACTTGCATACAATTTTTTTCCATGGTGGTTCCAGGTAGCGAGGTAGTCATATTTATTTCCATGGGGGGAAGGAAAACCAGATTTCGGGAAGGCTTTCTTTAATTTTTTAAAACCTTTCTCACTTTTTCTGATGAGTTTGGCCAGCTGGATAATGTGATAGGAATCCATATTTGAAATACTTTTAAATTATTTTAGCCATAAAGTAGATTGTAAAGTTAGCAACGATGATGATAAAAATTAGAATTATCCCCATTATCAGGCTAATAGTGCTCCACATTATGAGTTTCAAGAGACTTTCGTGCTCATCCGCACAAAGATCTTCATGATAACCTTCATAAACATAATTTTAATTGGATCTCACGATACATTAGACTAGCTATGAGGTACTACTGAGGAGAATACGGAACAAACCTGACTAGTGCACATCTTGTAACGTCTTATTTAAATCCTTGAGCTGAAAGCGTTTGAGAGAAATCATCTCGGTAAATTTTTTTTTTCTTCTACCAATCCCTCCAGGATTTTCAATAAGCTGTAAGTGATGATGGAAAAAAGCCTCACCATCTCTAAAGAAAACTCTTTATCATGCACCTCTCTACAACTTCGTATTTTTCAGTCCTTCGACTAATCAAATTAGTTTACAGTCTGATAGCTGGGAGAAGTTGCCAATAGCCCTTTAATCGCAGTTTTTTTGTAACCTTGAACGATCAATTCTCAAGTCCTATAAAGATTGTAAAAAGATCAAAACACCTTTACACAGTAACTTGTTGTGCATATTACATACGAAGAAGGCTATTTTGGGTACTGGTTCAAGAAATAATTTCTGTGGGTGAAAGGGATTGGTGTGTGGTGGTACTTGGCATTATACTGGTTGTGATTTTCTACCGACTAGATCAAAACTTTAATTTTGCGCGTGTCAAGCACTTTGTACTATGGAGAGAGATATTGACGGATATACAACTATGTAAATACCAAAAACAACAACCCGTTAGTTTCAAGTCACCCCAGAATATTTTGATATTTGCTTTGAGAATCTGTGATGCAATATCTCTTCCAAAATCTCACTGGCTCTTCAGTGACACAAAATATCGTTGACACACATAATTTTGAGCAGAGGGGAAAGAAATGTGGTGTGACGAGAACTCGAATACAGACTGAATACCTTAACCTTAAAATCTCCAAGTTTTGTTATAGAAACGAGTAAAAATCATCAGATGGAAACAAACTGAAGCGTGTTTGAAACTCGGCGGCGGGTTAAAAGAGCATAAATATGATATTTATGATCCCATACCGCTTGTTCATTATTATTCTATTTCAGAAAAAAATGCATTATCTGATCAACTCTAATAAACCCGCCTTTATAACTCTCTCCCATTCTCGACAATGCGAGTTTACATAAAAGGCTCACGAATGTAGCCAGAAGCCCTAATGTATGGATAGAGAGCAGAGTTTGACAAGTCGGGCGAACAACTCACGCAGAAAAAAAGGAAAAAAAACACTTATGATCACACTATAAACTTATCTGTAGTGAAAAATGGGTAAAAAAACGGTCAGCCTAATAACGGGCATCACTTTGCTCATTTGCTCATAAGTGTTCTTTTGCCTTGCACATCTTGTAAGCTTTCATATGCCTGCATTAAACTCACCTAAACTGTATCTCAAAACAAAAGAGACAAATTAAACACATATGATTTTTCATGTGTTTTGAACTTAGATGCCATTTATTATAGCTCATAGTGTAGCCCTATGTTTGGGCTTTCTGATGTGGTGCCACACAGTTCAAAGATAGAAACACGTCAAAAGTTGTGGGGGATCTTGTAGGGGGCTCCCCAATCGCATTATTCAGGTTTTCAAAACAAACCTACTTTGGAACTGGTCTGTAATTTCTGCATAGCTGGCCTTATTTCAGTGTTTTTATGTTTTCAAGGTAGATTATAAATCTCGTTCTTAGCCACAGATAAAAACTGCCTTGTATCATAATATTTGGGATTTTTACGAAAGGAATACATTTTTGCGAAAAATCTTATTTTCATTTGCAACGCCAACACATTTGCGATGTTTATTGTTTGCTAAATTTTTATATCTTACCTGATAGTTACCATCTAGTTTTTATGGCCAATACAATACAAAACTATTGGCTATATTTAAGTAAGGTTGCCTACTCGGCGACTCAATTCTTAATTGTCTGGAGGAAGAAACAAAACCTTGCCTCTATACGACGCTAGTTCGTCCAGATTTCGGTTCATTATCGTCACACTTTGTCACACACAGGCTCGAAAATGCTACAGTATGATCTTTACACATGCCTACCTATCATATATAATTGAGGTAAGCTCATCTCATTTGTAAGTGAAAATATGCTCATATTTAAACAATATACTTGTCACATTTTCGGAGGCCTGAATAATGCGATTGGGGAGCCCCCTACCAGATCCCCCACAACTTTGGACGTATTTCTATCTTTGAACTGTGTGGCACCACATCAGAAAGCCCAAACATAGGGCTACAATACGAGCTATAACATGTGGCATCTGAGTTCAAAACACATGAAAAATCATGCATGCTTAATTTGTCTCTTTTGTTTTGAGAAACGGTTTATATTTTTGGAGATTTCGAATCCATTGCTATTTAGCTTTACAAATGTTCGAACGTAGAATACAAAAACCAATTTGAAGCCTGTTTACATCTCCTAAACTGATTAAATATAACCACTGTATGTATTTTAGCTTTTCTAGAAGCTTTACAATTTCAGCAAACAAACATGTAAACTAGTAAACATCATAATATCTGGAATTATGATCAAAAATAAAAATCTCGCCATTTAAACTAGGAATGCATAAAATCCTTTGTAATTCCTTTTTATTATATTATGGATGACAAGAATTTCTTACATTTGTTTGATTTGTTTGTTTAATAGATTCCTTTTGCTCCCCGGTTGCCCCTAGACTGTGAGTAAAAAGAAGTACTGGCGACGCAGACAGCTTGGTGTAGAAGATTAGAAACTGATCGAGTTGGAATATTTGTGACAATGATCACGCACTTTAGTTTATGCATAAACGAATAAATATGTAAATATAATTGTATCTGTTGCATGTATTTGTGTTGGACCACAACGTTGTTGTTAGGTTAAGCTATTTATTTTATTTTATGTATATTAGGTAGGGACACTCTGTAGACAGAAAAGGGTTTCCCGACTTCACGCTGTGAGAACTTGTAACTTGGTCATTTGGCTATGATTTTATTAACTACAGGCCCAGAGCTCCGTCGTGTGTGGGCTCCACTCTGTTGGAAGAAAGCGATTACAGCTAAAATTTCACTTTCAATCGGATTCAATATTTTTATTTAAATAAATCAAGTAAACCAACACTAGCGTTTTATTCTCATCCTACCCGTCATGCCAGTTAATATTCCATCGAGTAAATCATATTATCTATAAGATTATGACATTTCTCTGGAAAACATTCAATTACAACTTTGCTTACAGATTTTTGTGTTTAAAATCAACTGTAAACTTGTCATCTTTTGGTTGCATTTGATGTTCATATTTGTAGTAAATATTTGTACTATATATGTTTTCTCAGATGCAATACTTTTTCGTCTACTTATACCAAGCAGCTTCTTTTCGTATGTAAGTGCTAGTATGAATTAAGCTAATTAGAAAGAAAGCAGTCCATTTTGTACACTCAAAAAATATTTGTTATCTTCTACAGATACGAAATCAGTGTAGAGACGACACATACAGTAGCAAATTTAAGTGTAAAATACGATTGTAAAGCAAAAATTAGGAGTATGTATACATTGAAGTATGGTGTATGATGATGAAAAAAAGTATACAGATACGCCGTTTATGTAAATTTGACCTACACGGGGTGCCTAGAGTACGTGCTCACAAATTATGAAGCAATGAAACCCTTTTTGAGAGAGGATTTTTTGTAAGAAAATCAATACAAAAATTAAAGCTTGCGAGTATCAAAATATTTTTGGGGTAACGTGAAACTTTGAAAAAAACTTAAACAATCTGGAAATGACAAATATTTATTTGCAGATACATTTATTGTGAAAGGGTCTTAGAGAACGAGTAACGAGAAGTATTTGTCTGCAATAAGAATAAAAAAATTATGATAGTCAGAAACATGACATATGTTAACCTTTTGATTTTTAAGAAACTCAAAATACGAATTATTGGCTTGTTTCCGTTTGTTTGGAAAAGAGTGTGAATCCATTATTGGCGTTAAGAATGCCCATAAACGGTATAAATGTTCATGCCATAATTTTTTCGTGATTCTCGTGTTCATATGCATGAGCGTTGTTGATCAGAAAGGGAAATACTTTGATATCAGTTTTCCTGGCGATAGTGAAATTTCTGTTCCTTTTTGTTGTTCATTCTTTCGTTTTGGAACTGGAAGCGCATCTAAAAAAGACCCGAAAACCGCAAAAGAATGTCAGTCTAAATGCGAAATGAAAGCGGACTATATGCAGAAGAAATGCTAAGGTACCTGGAATAAATACCCGGTATAAATTATTTATATTGATAATTGCCCAGGTTCTCCTTTTCTCAACATTTCTGCCGGTTTATGCGCAAAAACGACGTTAAGCTATATTTTAGAAATCATATGACTGTGTGGGATCATATTCAACTGCTACATTTGCATAAAAGCGGACGTGCAAAATCTTACAAATTTCCCGGCCACGTAAATGTTTTAAACCCGGGTGAAAAAAGAAACAAATCGTTTCACGTATGGACAAAAACACGGAAAATATATCCTGGGTGAGCAGAAAAGAAATGAAAGATTTTCGATGCCGGGTAAAGCTGCAACGCCGTTGCAACGTTGCGAAAGATTTTGCACGGCCGGTAAAATGAATATTGCCTATTATCTCACGTTTACCTAAATCCACGGGACATGCATGACTGCACTGTTATTCTGTCAAATGAAAATAGTTGCTTTATAATACAAAACGTCACATTGACATTGTTGGGACGTCGGGATATCGGATAAAATATTATAATACATACGTCAACACATGGGTTGTAAAATTTCAAACCTATATCAGTTTCTAACGGTTCGTAGTTGCCTGTAGATACAAGTGAGCTGGAAAATTTTTACTTCTACGTTTGCACTTTATTTTAAAGAAACATGCCCTAATAAAAACTTTTTGTCGAGAATAGAGCTACTTAAATAAATAATAATTTCATTAAGTTAAGAAATGTAATCTTTAGAAATATCCCTTTTAGTGTTTCCGTGTACGAAGGAACGCTTTCATTTACAGTATGTTTTTTTGTAGAGTTTAAATACTTTAACCGTGCGATAACTTGTACTCGATGACACTAAAACTTTTCTGAAGATACTTGTCTTGTTACTTACCATACGTCATCTTTAGTAATAGCAAAGAATTACATACGCACCCATAAGAATCATAAAAAACAATGCAACCAGGTGTCCAATGTCTTGTCGATATACCATTATGTCCCTATAAATGTGATGAAAACAAGCGTATTGTACACAAAAATATAAATTATCACCAAAAAATTGGACGAATGTCAATAAGGAAACTTTTTGTAGTAAAAGTTTTTAAACTAACATTTCACATTTCCGTTCGATATTAAAGCATGCCCACCTAAGTTCTTACTGGAAACAATGTATATTATGATTGTAAATGTCCACAGTTATGAATAAATGACAACATGTCATGCAAAATAAATGCAACTAAAAACCGTAGGAATAATATTGAAAGAAAATTGTAATTTTCCTTAGCTGTTGCCACTGCCTTGATTTACTGTTGTGGGGATGTTATGCACAAAAATTATACAAAATATAATGCTTACTACTGTGGGAATTTAAAAAATGAGGTTTAGCTTAGGTTGAATGTGAGTGCATCATGAGTCTGGGAGTGGGATGGTTTGATAATTGGGAAATGGTTAGATAGTGGAATGATGATTGATCACGAAAATAGAAAAAATGCAGGATAACTTGTAAAATTGCGTAGACAAATGAATGATAAAATGTACTTGGCGCAATAAACGAATGGTGACTCTCTCTTCAACTGGTACATTATGATAAACCTGAGGTAGGAATAAATAAATAAAGAAGGTTCACTCGGAGACAACTTTGGTCTTAGAACACTGAATTTATCTTAGGAAAAATTATCTGTCAAGAAAATGTGCTTGTAGCTGTACCAATAATGCACAGAAGAGAAAGAGAAGTGAAAAAAAGTTAAAACTGAAATGACCACAAAGAACTCAGCTCCGTGGCTTAATAAATTTTACTCACCTTTCCACAAAAATGATTCTCATAGGCTTCCAGAAAAGCTTCAAGAAAGTTACAAAAATAATGAAGAATAAAAATTGCAATGAACTCTAAAGGTGTCACAAAAGGCTAATTTAAAATTATCGTAATGAATATTTCCATATCCAATTATCAAAAAATAGTTTACATACTGACCAAAACTACGCTTATTTCTTACAATAAACAGTAACAGTATTTTGTTTTACAAAGCGTAATTTACTCATTTTTGCACAGACAAAAAATGATTAAGGTCCTCATAAAAAAATACTACAATACTTAAGTCTCCAATTTCAATTTTATTTATTCATACTATGTCTTAAAATTACGTATACAGTTAGAAATATAAAATTCTTCTGTACAGTTACGGCTAATTATTATTATTA
>JAQIWO010001301.1:0-10571 GCA_034695405.1 Entomobrya muscorum | reverse complement strand
TATTCATAGTTAATTAAAAAAAATTACTGGGAATTTTAAATGCATAGTTGCAAACTTTGCGCTTTATTATTCTTGATATGATAATAATCATAGAACCTTGTTAATAATAGTTATTATTAATATTGTAATTATTACAAATAATCTGTTGGTGATTTTATTATTATTATTACTTATTAATATGATAAATAATATAGAATTGAAATGCTGATTGAAGGCCTAATCCTGTTTTAAAAATATGTCTTTGCTGTCAAGTGTATCTTATTATTACAGCAGCGCAGCTCATAATACTTTTTTTCCAAAACAATACTCACACGCCATATTATTATCTATATAATGCCACATGCCATAATTTACTGCATTTTGCAATCCGAAATTTAGTTTTTTTTTTATGCTCTCTTGTGTTTATTCAGTTTTATTTGCATCTCTTTGGTTGAAGCTGCATATTTTTCAGTTAATTGCATTTTTTTGCACTCACCTCAAAACTCGCATTTTTTTCAAAACCTTTACCCAAAACAAACTCGGTGTTTTCCTTGGATTTTTCTAAATTATCAACATCAACTGACGATGATGCATTTCACACCATACTGCTTTTATTGGACACACTTAAAACCTTTCTTCTCCCAGTTGCGATTGGGCGTTCTCAACAGCATTTTTCTCTAAACACTGCATGGTAAATCCAAACATATTACTATTACTGTCTTTTCGGAGAAAATACGCTTGGTCTGGCCATATGGAAGAAAAAGCAAGAAAGCACCACAAAAGTACTGTCTACTTACAAAAACATTCCTTGACGCCCTCCCATCCAAAGCATAACACGCAAATATTGTTCTTACTACCCTCCTGTCGCATTTTGTTGTTTTTATTCGTTGTAAATCCAACTGTCATTTTTCTATCATTTGGCTTGGTTTAATTGGGCTATTGGCAAACATATTTTTGATTAATTCATTTTCTATTCTAATTTACATTTAGTGCCTTTTTAAACAACAGTTAAATAATTATTTATTTTGCCTTTCATGAATAATAAAACATTAAGAAAAAAAGCTGAATTACCTGAGTTTATTATTTTTGAATTAACACTCTTGTTTTTTTGCATCAGCGAAAAAAAATTTCTTCCTTTTTTTGCACACAGAAATTACATACTCAAAACAACGAGAAATTGTAGCTGCTGTATAACTCTGTACATTATACCACAATAATATTATAATCTGCCGTAAATTCAATAAACGCCAAAACGCATTACTGCATTGTTTTATTTGTTGAATATTTTACAAAATTACTGCATCGCTGCTGCTGCTGTGTACTGTATGCATACTGTATTCACTTTGCTAATCAATGAACTTGATTGAAACCGGCATCCATTACCACTTACATGACCATTTTGCTCTGTAATATTCTTGTCCTCTTTGTGTTCTTATAAATTACTATTACTTCAAAATCTGTACTTGTGGAACTGAGAAAAAAACATACTATTATGCCATCGCATCATCGCTGCCACTGCCGCAAGCCGCAGCCGCCGCCATAAAATATGTATCTCTGCATCGCATCCGCTCAATCATTCAAGTCTCATCAACAATCTTGTCTCTTTCTGTCTTATTACTAATTGTATTATTTTTGCAGCGTTGGATAATATTACATGCATTCCATTAAATGCTAGTTATATAACTGTACAACTTTTGTCGCAAATTATTGTCATATACATACATAGTATGCCGTTTGAATATATATGCAAAAGCCTAAAAATCTTGATATAATATGTACTTTACTCTGGAATATTTTTAAAAACAACACGTCTTTCTACATAAGTTTTTTCTTAATATTTTTATTCGAAAGCAAGCATACAGTTTTTATTATTTAGTTTTTACGATTCCCTTTTTGTATTATGCTGATTCGGAAAAATTGTACTGTAGTGGCATTTTCTTACTGACAAAACAATTCTTGAAACTAATCGTGCGAAACAAAGATTGGCTTTTATTCTATTTTGGCTGGTTGGTTGGTAATAATTTGTATACACGTAATGTTGGACTCATTTTGGGTGAATAGAAGTCCCTGCTAAAGCAATTGCCACCCACACATGAAAAAGGTTGTAGATAAAAATAATGAAAATGCTACGATCACGCTGTGCATTTACTACTACTGCCCATCCACTAAACTGCTATATTTACCTTCTACTTCACAATTTAATCCAAATCTCTGCTGCTGCAGCTTTTATACTACCGGCGCAACTAGCTAACGAGGAAAGTTTATTGTATGACCGCAGCCTTCCTGAAGATGCACTTTCCTGCTGTTGAAATTGGTGGTAAGAAGAGAAACTGGAGAGGAGTCCATACGTCCTTTTTTTTGCGAAAATACAGAGCTTCATCGTGTGTATAATGTTGTCACTTCCCCCAAACCAAAAGTAAATTCATACACCATATTATATACCTACTCAGACATGGTTCCTCGCCCTTACTGGAGAAATGGAATAAGTAAAAGTGTTTAATGTCAAACGTATAATATTATTAGACCCGCAGTGTACACAGTGAGGAAAGAAGGGTAGTTCTAAGAAATGTGCGAATATTTATTGTGACCCTTTGATCTTATAATTATACATAGCATGAGAAGGATTTAAAACACGTAGCATTTAGTGCAGACCCTACTTCATATAGCCGTCAGTAGATGAGCAACTCTAATAAAGTGGATGATTTAGCTTAGAAACGTGTATTCCCACAAACTTTGAATATCTTTGAATTCTTTAAAAGACAGATTACCATTGCAAACATTCTCAAAACTTTGTAACATTTTCTGCACACGCTCACTCAACAGGATATATTATTATTGTCTTACCCATAGAGTTCGTTTTGTTCATTATTCATCGTCTTGTATTAATGTGTCTTTATTTCCTTTTACTCTAATCTTTTTTGTCGTAACATGACCATTGATGGTGTCCTTAATGGAACTGCACTGGCAGTGCGTAACGGTATTCTGGTGTGTTTGTTCTTTTTGTACTTGTAAAACTAGTTTTGAGGTTGTGGTACTTCTATCCTCTGTCGTTTCTCCGATTTCCCTGTATTTTACATTCTAAGTAATGTACTACTCTACATTGATTATATCACGATACGTATATTTTGCTTTGCTTGATCGCATAGATAATAGAAACTTTAATATGAGAATGTTCGAGCTGGTTTTGGTTTTCTTCTTTCCTTGTTGTCGGTCTGTGATGGTAATCCTGTCATGATGATGATGATGATGATGAAACCACAACAGGTTGTGTCTCTGTCACTCTCTGGAATACACTCACATGAATAAACACACTGATTGTGATTAGTTTTTAGGTGCTGATTAATTTTGAGACTGGGCTAAGATAGCATATAGGACCATGTAATCATCCTCTGAAAGTGAAAGAGAATAACAACAATGGTAGGTATTATTATTAAATTCTGTAATGTAGTGAAATGCGTGCATCGCTGCAGATCGACATGCTTCCCTGTCGAGATAATAATTTCCTTTCTACAAGTATACCCACACCTATATCCGTAGTAAACCTTGTAATAATAACTCATCCAACAAACGAGTGGGCAGACGCTGTGGAAGCGAGTAAACAAAAACACAATTTCGTGTCGCTCATGCTTGGATTTTCTTAATGGAATTTCTTGGATCACTGGAATTAATTAGAGAGACGACGAGTGCCTCTGTTGTGGCAAATCTTAATATATAGATATTATGCATGTACAAAAAACTTACAGAGGACACATACAACATACACACGTTTTTTTCCAGACACACAAACATCCATCTTGTTGTTCTTTATTTTATTTTAGATATTCATAATGACAAGACCACTGCATTATTAATGCCTTTTACATTCAAAATCAATCCATGTCTATTTTCGTTACTTATAACCCATCGAACCCTAGTGTAGTAGCTGGCTGTTAAAATCCACCAATGATAGTTTTGCTTTGCGTAATACCCTTGTGTGACACATTTGTGGATGCTCGTACATTTTCTCCCATATTTTCTGACAAATAACTGCTCTAGAAACATATTCCCTGTGCTCCCTCGAATCCTAGCTTTCAACTTGTAGAAGGACAATCTACAGCCAAATAATAATAACTTGGGATAATGGGACCATTCTTTAATGCTTGTATGAAAAGAATCCCCTCTAAATAGTTCGTGTGTGTTTAAACTTTCCCTAGCCGAAGTCCGTAGTCATAAATAGTCATAAATGTACCTTGACCCAAAAATAACTTTCACTTTGATGCTCGTAGTATTAACAAGGATTAAATGGTTGTTGGTGTATATTCCGACTCAAAAGCACAATACAAAGCCAAATTATTCCGAGTACTGCATTTATACAACTTTCCAAATTCATCCATTTCTCTTCTTAATCAAAACCAGAGGTGATGCAAGCTGCGCTCTAAATACATTTTTTATCCGTGTGCTGTGAACACAAGTGGACCGAGACAATCCGTGCTGCTGTCTGTAGGATATCACGACTGTGCCTAAACCAAGTACAATAAAGAATACTGCATTTAAAAAAACACTGAATCTATATAATATTATATAGGTACTCGTATTTCAAACTAACGCTTTATCCCTGTTTTATCCCAATTTTTGAAGTTCTATGCCATGTCATGCCAAATATTATTATTATGCCATTAATTATTGTATAATGTTGTGTATGTACTCTAAATAATAGAAAAAATAGAAACTCTATAATTTCTTATATTAATCACTCTCTCAAGAGAAAGTATCGCCGTCGCGCATCCGCCTGCTGAAAATTGTATATCTCTCTGCTGCCTGTGGTTGGTTGCCTGCTACCGTGAGTTATTATTAATTAATAATCATAAATCAAAACAAACTGGATTTTTCAATTCCGCATTTTTCATTTTATATTATGCTCTTATCATTGTTATTATTATACTGGTTGTGGTGATTTTTTTTTCTCTCTTCATAAAAAACAATCTGCAATCAAATCTATTTCTCCGGTAGGTAGAAATATCTAAATTTTTTCTTCTTAAAATGTCAATGCAAAACTTTTAATTTTTGAGTGCACAAAATAAATATTTGTTACACAAACAATGAATATTTTTTTTATTATCAAATCGAATATCATTTATATATATGTACAGTGTATATTGTCACAAGAGAAAGTCGCAATTTTGTACACTTATGTATTTTCAAAATGTATATTAATTTATATTGTATATGCTTGTTACAATGAAAACAGAATAATATTACATGCCGTTTTTTTTACTCTGTGCATCTTCGATATCAACATTTGAAACAAAAAAGATTGTTGTTGTTGTTATCATATCCTAATTTTTATTTAGCTGAGCTGATGCTGTTGTTGCTGCTGATTTCGCAGAAAAAAAATGCTGCGATGCTGATGCTGTGCTCCCTTCTCTAGAAAACGCAAAATTAAAACAAAAATTGTTTTCGCTGTTCACGCGAAAAAAAAGTAAAAATACGCAATGACTTATTACTTGGGTAAGTAATTATTAATGGTGTTTGCGGTTAATTTAATACCTCTCTCAACAACAGCTGTAAACACACTCTTATTCCCCATTTATTTTCTCCTTACGCATTTTTTTTGTATTTTGGGCTATACATCATGGCTCTCTGCCATCAATCAGTGTAACGTGCACATTAAATGCATTTTTGATTTTCAACCAAATAATAACATCTTCCTACTCTGCTAATAATGCCTATTGTAGTCCCATTCTATAGTACCCATACTTCCCCCGCAATAAACCACCAAGCTAAAGAAACTGTACATTGTATAATGTAATATTAATTGCAAGCAAAAAAAATCGTCATCATGTCATGCCTTGATTCGAAATGTTACATCTGCTATGCTGCATCACAGCTTGGCTTGCGTAAATAACTCAAAATGTATCATAAGAACAAAATACCACAGCGCCCTGTCATGCCTACCAAATTGTTGCTGAATTCTGGAAAAAATGCAAAGTAGCATCATTCTGGCTTTTCCATTGCTTCCCATATTTTTCTACATAATTATAATGTAGTGAAATAGCCATTGCTAATTGCTGGAGCGCTGCTGCTGATGCTAAACTGCTTAGAGATCCGACTGCCTCTGATGATTTTACGCCGCATTGCATATTGCATTTTCCCATGCTCTCGTCGGAGACTCTCCCCAAGAGTACTTTTAGCGTGTACTATACAATGTTTGGCTTATTTTTTTGGATTCGCAATTACATTGTCAGCCTTTTTGTGTGAATGTCGCCGTCGGATATATCAACTGTCTTTTAATTTATTTTTCTCTTTTCTCCATTTTCCCAATAATGCAAGCATCTTCCCTGCTTCTCGAAAAAAAACGCAAGCATTATTCTTGTAACTGCAGACCAAAACAGTTTTGCTGCCACTGTTGACTGGGATAAAAAAAAGTAGTAAATAATTGCATTCCAAGCACACTCATTTTAGTCGAAAAAAAGCGAAGAGAAAGAGGAAGACCAGCAAACTAAACTAAATTGCATTTTTATAGTTTCGCTGCTATTTTTACTACTACTACTACCACCATCATTGCACTGCTTCCTCATTGTTGTTGTTGGCTGTCTGCTTGCCTGATTGTAAACTCGCATCTCAATCTACCCTGCACGAATACACAGTGGTTGATTATGAAGAAAAAAACTAATAAAGCAGAAGAAACAGTTTTAGTGGTAAATACGTAGGTTTAGGTAGTCGTAGATTATAAGGAGGATATATGTTCAATGAAAACCCTATATATTTGTACTGTAAATACGGACGATATGTGTATATTTTGTTGTCATTCCATCTTGTCCATACTTCGTTTTGAGAAGTTGCACTTAAATTAAGACATTCCTTTCCTTCCATGATTGAATGAATGTGTACATTTTTAAATCGATCCTCATTCATTTCTATTTATTTATAAGGAAAGCCTTATTGCTTAAGAAAACGGGTCGAGGATATTTCCCGTTTCCTCTTTCCATACAAATTGTTGTTTTGGTGAGGTTGTTCCCTCATCCTCTATTTATTTTCACTTTATATCTGAGAAGGTCTATTGGGAAACGTGTGGATGTTCTCATGTGCACTTATTATTACATCAGTCCACATTTATTATATCATCCACCCTCCTAGTCTCCTCTTCTTTTTGTTGTTAAATTCTTTGTGGTCTGTGAAAGAAAGGAGGAAATAGTGTGCGTTAAAATGCCAGAGAGTTTTTCATGTCATTTAGTGCGAATTTTATTATCCTCTTCTTTTCTCTTCCTTTCTCCTTATTTTTACTTTTCCACTTACATCTTCGTCGTCTCCAACCACTCAAATGAAAGCGTTACGTTATGCATTCCATGTGTTCACGCAAGTCAAAAGGAAAGTGCGCTTATGTATATATAACATATAATGTAATGTTGGAGGAAACTTAAGATAAAAAAAGGAAATGAAAAAGGCACTGGGAGAACATAACCATCCTCCCCAACACCATTACCCGTTGTGACCATAGTTGTGGTCTGCACTATAAACTCTTCTTTTTCCGACAAATAAGAAGAAAGAACGAAAGATTGAGTGGGTATTTCTAGAGTGGCAAGCCATGTTCTTCCTTCTGTTCCCTTATTCAATACCGTCGTGAGAACTATAAAGATTCCCTCAGTCAATACAATGTTTTGATATAGCAAGTGAACATGTTGTAAAAACTTTGTAAATATTAGAATTTTTCTCACAATAGTTTGGCGGTCCAATTGTATAATGATTGCTTGAAACATACGTGAATACAGAGAAGAATACCTTTTAAGAGCGTGTTGAGAAAATAAAGTTGACCGTGGGAAATATATCATCTTCATATTTATCTAACTCGAATATTTATTCGGATGCGTGCGTGCTACTTTTTTTTTCTTCGCCAGTATTGAGGACCGCACTATGTTAGTTTAAAATCCGATTATAAATAGAAAACAACTTTCGCGTTTAACAATGGTGTGTAATAATTATAAATTGAGAGAAATACGATGGGGTAGAGTACATGACCGGCCATTGCCCAGTAGTTTCATTTTGGTGAATATCTATCTCCAAGTCTAAAGTGTACTTAAAGCTGGGTTGGGGAAAGCAATGTAGTTGACTCACTTGCTTTTTGTAGTGCCTTCATCACTCCCGAACTCCCTCTTTACTTTCAAGGTAATGGAAGCCTAACTATTTTCAACAGGCTCGAAACTATTTCTTCATTAATTGAATCCTTTTGTTCGGACGTGGCAAGAGTGCTGTATTAACAAAAACTGTAGGAGAAAATAGAAAGCAATGACGACTTTCGCTAGGAAGAGGGAAAATGATGGAAAAAAGTTATTAAAGAAGGAAGAAAAGAAAAGGACTCGAGTAAATGGCATTTATTCTAGTTGGTTTGTCTGTTCCTTGTTCCATTCTTCCCACTTTTTCTGCTTTGCTACTACGTCTGTTCAGCTCTGTAAAGGTTAGTTGGTAAACAGGAAGCACACCAGTGAAATACTACAAAAGGGATGCTGGGAAGGAGAAACGGCAGTTGTAGTAGAGAGAATGAGAGACGCTAAAAAAAGAAGCACCAAAAGAGATGCACTTGATGCTCTTTCTTTTTTTCTTTATTCTCGTTCTCCTTCCTGTATTCCAGTAAAAACAAGACAGAAAACTGGAAATAGGCTCCAACTCTAATAATTTTTGTAGAAGTGGAACGAAATGAGGATTGGGCAAAGTAGAGAAAATAGGATTTTTTAACTTCTCCTATTGGCATTACCCTAAAACTCCACTTATTGACAATGATGATGTTTTTGAGATGTTTCACTGCTGCCGGCAATATACAGTTTATTTGAACAGCCAGTGCTAAGAGCATTACCCATATACGTAGTAGCCTAGCTTTTATTGGAGGAATTGACGATAATATGGATGAAAAGAGAAGGAAAAAGATCTGTTTCGTTTTTTGTTGTTTATAATCAAGCCTTCTTCTTTGCATGTAAATGTTATTACCACACACTGCGAAATAAAACGTATTTATAGTACGTCAATAGCATGTCGGGAAGATTAATACTTACGTAGTAGCAGATGAAGGACAGCATTTCTTCGTCTTCGCTCTTCAATGTGTACCAATCGGACAAACCTCCCAAAGTAGGTAGTTTGTTGAGACCAGTGTGTCTACAATACATAAAGAATTTCGTGTTTGTATTTCATTCTCGTCTTCCTTGGAGATTTTCTTGGAGAAAATCCGGCAGTGCATTGCTTGGAGGAGTGATATATCACCTGAATACCAGATGCAGGACTCTTAAAAAAAGTTTTGCCAAAAAATGTTTTTTTGTTTTGCCGTATTGTTGGGAAAATATGTTTTCTTCCTATCCATCACCAATGCTCGGTCTAAACAAATCGAATGGTGCGATACATCGTATATATGTAGACTGCTATAAGTAATGTGTAATATATGCATTAGTAGAGAGATGAGCACTCGTAGGGTTTTTGAAGATATATGAAATGCAGGTAAGTATATTATGTAGGTATCTTCACAGATAAGGAGCAGGCTCCTCAATGCTATTTTTTGTAGTTCCCCATATGCATGTTGAATGAACCGTATATGTGTTAGCCATATTGGCATCCTATATGGAAAAGTAAACTTGGCGAAGGCGAAGGGAGGATTTCTTTCTTCATCTCTTTCCTTACACGACTCTTACCATAAGCAGTGTGATACCGAGCCAGGCCGGTGTTGCTTCTCGTGAATTTTTAAGTTTCCTGGAGTTTTGGGATTTATTTGTCTTTCTACTTCTTACGTCTACTTTTTTCGTCAACAGTAAAGTCGAGCCCCTGCTTTTTTTACAATTTTTTTCTCCTTGTTACTTCTCCTACTTACAAGCTCTCAATCGCTCCTCCTCGCATCACATTCTTCTAAGCAAGATATTTTTTTGTCCTTTGATTATATTACTGGCGAGAATGGTGCGTCGGTTCGGTTGTGTTGTTCTACACCGAAATAAGTACATGAAATAGTTGCAGTTTGGTCTCAACTGTGAGAGTTGAAGTAATAAACATACTGGTTTTTACTTGTTGTTTGCTCCTAATTCTTGTTCATGATACTACACAAGTTTTTTGGTAAATACAACTAGAGAGCGAGAATAAGTATAAAAAAAGTTTCATCTAGAATAAAAGGGTAAAGCGGGGGGAAAGCAAACAGCCAAGTTGTATGAAATGGAAGGAGATATGGTAGTATTTAAGTACTACCAGAGGAATTCTCTCCAGAAAAGATGTACAAGTGGAGAAAAGCGTACAAATATGTGGAAAAAAACCTATCGTGAAAGGAGTTCCTTGATGCTCAAAATGAGCTTGTTTTGCTCTTTGTATACTTTTTTATAACACCCGAAATGTTCCTCGCTTCGATATTATCATTGCAAGAAACAGAATCCAGTATAGTATATAGTAGAGAAATTTATCCTTATCTATAATATTACTATTAGAAAATGCATTCTTCCAGTCAGACAGAAAATAATGTCAGTAGGGACCAAACGGAAAGACCAGTGGCGCCTACTGACATTATTTTCTAGCAAGAAATGAGCATGCATGAGCCATACATATAGCCCATAAAATGGAACAAAGGAAAATCTTCTTCTTGATCCTTTAATCAA
>JAQIWO010001300.1:0-10572 GCA_034695405.1 Entomobrya muscorum | reverse complement strand
GTATGCACGTACTTATGCCTACGTTTTTTATGCTTGCGTGATACTCAAGTGATTTGTATACTACATAAAGATTTTGCTACGTTGAGATATGAAGTTATAAGATTTGATTTATTATACATAGTATAAAATTCGAAAAAATAAATATATTAAACATCATTGATACTGAAAGAGCATTGTCAACTATTACACTACATCATATTTATCGATTGTTTAATAACTTTTTAATGTGTCATGGATTTCGTCCCCGTGAAATTGACTTTCGCCAATGTGGTACTTGGATTTCGCCACATGTGTACCTTAACGATTTCGCCAAAGTGAACTATGATTTCTCCACTTTGGTTTTTCGCCAAATCGACGTGGAATCGAAATAACATTCTTTATCATAAACCATGGTATCTACATTCATCATCAACCTTTTAAACAAGTTTTCCGCTGCTTATCATATTTTTCGGATTGTATACGTAAGCTTTTCTTTTTCGGATTTAAACGACTGTCGCATAAGTTGACTTTACGTTCATAAAAACTTTTTAAATTTATTATTGCCGCTAGCCTATGACATTTGTCAGAATGTTTTAAATTACTAATTGAAGGAAGCTTTGCTAAAATAAACATTTTGTCTGAATCTAAAGTATTTAAGCCCCTGATATAATTGATTCTTGATTACGCTGAAATAAACCCAAGGGTTAAATCCGCTCCACAAAAATTAATTTTGTAAAAAAATAATTTTCATGCGATATTCTCCGAACGTTGTTTCTATAAAGAAATAGTTTTATCTATCATCTAGTCATTTTGCACTTTGTTTTCGCAGTTGCTTCATCTATCATGCAAAACCCGAAAGCGCAAAAAATGTTTGCAAATATAGTTCAAGTTATATATGTAAAACATTCTCTTTACATTCAATAGATGGCGATTTGTTTTGCACAATAATATATGTAGTTGCAAAACACACAAAAAGTGAAAGTTAAATGTGTGGAAACTGAACTACGTTGGCAAACCAAACTTTCTCTTTCATAAAGTCAGCATTTCTTACAACAAAGGAAATACTTTTACTTAGTACATACAAATCAAATCAAAATTTCAGTTTCATGTTCTCACCATTCAGGATACACGATACACATAGACAAGAACATTGTACTTCTTTTTAAACTAATTTAATTTTCAAAACTTATCCCAACATATTTTTTCTTCCAGCTTTTATTGAATTTAGTGTAATTATGTAGGTGTTTTTAATTGGGTCATTTCTCTTACTTGGTTTTTTATTTTTTGGTACTGCCGGCGAGAATTTGTCGGGATTTCTTATTTGTGCTTTGTTTTGTTTTGCAACATGTGCTTCTTTTCAGATGCATTTGCTGTTTTTGTAAACATGGAAGGCTATTTTTATTTCAAGTCTTGTTTATTTTGTTTTTCATTTTAAGCAAAACAAGAAAAAGTCAAAAGTAAACAATGGAATGTTTTTATTCTAATTAAAATTTCTCAGTCAACTGTCAGATCGTAATTCTGGGAGACATGACCAACAATTTTAAGTCCAAGCCACGTAATTTATTGTATAGTAGTTTATAACATGAGACCATTAAATAGAATTGTGGAACATTTGTAGTCCATGGATGAAATATATGGTACTGGGCCCCAAAATTGAGGTATGACTACAGACTGTCTGTATTCTCCCAATTTGTTAATGTTGTTATGATTATGTATAATGCCAAACCTCCTAACGTAATTTTAAGAATCTCTAAGAAAAGAATAAAGCATGTGTGTAGGAGCTTCTCCTGGAAAGAGCATGATGTCTAAAAATATTGTCTTAATGCTAATATAATGAGGTAACTGAAAATAGCAATGTGATAACAATGTACACTCAACTTGGAATCCTCAGATATATTTTATGGCATGGGCTTCCATCTGAGACCATGCACTTTTAAAAATAATATTCTCTTTGGAAACCCAAACAATTTGTTACACTTGCAAGCCGTTTGCAAAATTCTATAATAGTTTTTAAATTAAAATTGTTCAGCGACTACCATAATCGCTTTTGGTAAAAATATCTAAAATAGTATACTAGTTTTTAAGGGAATCCATCAATAAACCAATTTAAAATACATTTTCTAGATTTAAGTTTATTTTTACTCATGATGCAGGGAATACGGTTTGCTGGTATTGGTAATTGCCAAATTAAAGTTTATTAGTTCTCCCATTAGACGCATAGCCTTTGGTGGACCATACACATAATTATATTATTGTGTTAACGTTCATTAACCCTCTTTATTGGCCAACAGTAGAAAACAATGGACTCTCCTGAACTTTTATAGATTAACTAGCATTGCTATTTCTACATTTTTTTCTGTGAGACATGGACTGAGATGGCACGCCTAACTAATTGCTTGAGTTGAGTTTCTACGAGACATTCCAGTTTTATTCAAGAAATCCTTCCTTTTTTCGTAAGACGTCTGCTTATCTCATTGACAGACAAATGGCCTTTTGATTGTCAGTAGCAAAGCTTTGTCACCCGCTACTCCAAAAGCATTAGCTCTCTGTTGCAACTCACTTTTGAGTAGCGAAGGACTTTTTCTTTTGGTGCTTAAGTAAGTTAAAGAAGAAATGATGAATGTCCACGTGCCAAAAATTTCTTTTGTTCCGGAGATCAAACGAGGAAATGGGAAGTGTTGCATCGACAAACATACAAAAGAAAATGGTGAGATGAAGGAGTCTTTTATTCTTGAGATTTTCCCTTTTGTAGAAGAATACAGTGAAATGACAGGGGAAGTACAGCGGTGTAAGATTAAACCCGTTACATGGTGAAGGAGCTTGTCGATTTCAACTAAATAGTATAAATATCCAAAAGCGACGTGGAAATGTTACAAACAAAATGTACATGCGTCTTTTGAATGACTATTTATCTTAACACTTTATTTCCTACTTGAGATATATATTCATATGTATATTTTTCACGTTGCAATACGCAGATATAAATGAAATTTGTGAAGGGAACGAGGCTTTTTAATAAAAGAAAAGGAAGCACAAAGTTAATCAAGACTTTATATAGGGTTCACGAAAAATACGTGAAGAAATTTGACATAAAATATTTCATATTAATTTTTTTCCTTTGTTTCAGCCAGCATGAGATTTGTTGCAGTTTAGAGGTGTCAACATTTTAAACTGCACTTAGAAGATTCAGACGAGTTGAGTGACCGTCAACTTTGCTAGTACTTATTTTTCTGCTGTCTTCAACGAAGTCAAATAAAACTTGTGTACAATTGCATAAAAATATTTGAATGCTTTCAGTGGAAACAAAGTAGACTGTTAATTGGCATGTCCGACTATAACACAAATTTGAAATTACGTTTGCTTACTAAATAGTTGCAATTTGGATTGAAAATTATAGATTTTTGCGTCTTTGTTAAAAGTAATTCTTTGAAGAACACTTGAAACAAAAGCAATTAAAAGAGAATTTTTATTTATCAATTTTGGAATCTATGCTTAAAGCACAAGGAAAACGGTGGGATCACATACACGTTATTTTCCAGACCTTTGTCAATTCACTGTAAATTATGTACTCACAGTTTATGCTCTCATGAGCAAAACTAAAATTCTATGTAATCGTCAGGTAGATTGTGAGAGCTATATATGTATTTATATGCATATGCATATAATACTCCTTTCTTGTACAAATTGCTCCAAACTACGTGAGAACTAGACCAGACACAACCTTAAAGAAAGTTCTGAAACACAAACAGAACGATTTCAAAACAAAATTTAAACGGCGTGCCGTAAAAAACTAAAATATCAGCTTGAAGTGAATAGCTCAGGAAAAAAGTTAATATACTTTGTACATGATCCTTTACGTAGTACCTTTTTCTCGTAAAAATAAAATAAATTAATTATTCACTAATTAAATTTCCAATTATGACAAATTATTTGCTGAGCTAACAAATATTTGTAAAATTTGAGTAGTAAACTGTAACACGAAATTTCAATGTCATTTATCAATTAAAATAACATTTATACGCCAATAACTTTCTTTGTACATAGTTATTATGAACTGCCCTTGAACTTTGTTTTAATAAAAAACAAGCTTATTTAGAAAAATGATATTTTACTTAAGTACCAGCTCTTTTGTCCTGAGTATTAACTACAAATATATAATATAATGGTTGCGATGTCCCTGTAAAATACCCGAAAAGTCGTTTGTCATTTGAGCATATAATTTCACATAACCTTTGCTTGTTCTGGACAAGCTAAATTCAACCATATAATAAATATTGCCATCAATCATATTATTGACTACTATGAGGATGATTGTGTGGAAAATTTTAAATTATAAAATAATAGTCAACATGATAGTTTAGTTTTGAAAAACACGGATTATTAAACTAAATAAATTGGCAACAGATAATAAAAGGGTATTTGAGGAAATATAACTTTAAAATCATTTAACCTTTCTATGAATTACTCTAGCTACCTATATTTGATTAAACCTAACTATCAATTTTTTAAGAGAGTCGTCGTTCGACATGGTTTACGGGGAGGTTTCCAAATGCACAAGGAGTTGACACGTGGACATGATTATATCGGTACATATAATACTGGAGGTAATTTCTAAAGTTAATCAGATTTTTTATAATTGATTCTTTATTTTACTTGTGAATATTACTGTAAATTGTTTTTGATAAACTCAGGCTACCTGAGAGATTTAATACAATTTGACACTTGGCTTAAACTATTTAACCGATATATGCAGTCATATAATTTAGAAAATATTTAAACTGAATGCTTGTGATCCACATGAAAAAAAAATCATTAACATTATTAAATTATATTTACCTTTTTCTTTCATAATATCTTTAAAATGACCAATAAAATCTGTATATCCAAATTTTTCTAAAAACCTACACGTTTCTGCTAAGGTTTCTTTCTACATAACTTTCACGCTAAACAATTCACTTATTTGATGGTTTAAAAATATCTAGTATTTTCCTTCATGCTCTTCTTCCAAAATATTTTTTTTTTCAATTTTAACATAAAAAACCTCTTTACCTTTAAAACATTTCACCTGGTCTCAAGCCTATAAAATATTATAAACCTTCACAAAGTTCTACATAATAAATAATTAATCGAAAAGCTGCTGATCAAACAATAAAAACAACTTTCCCACCTACTTTAATGGTTGCATAATGTTCTCTTCATTCCAAATTATCCAACAATTTATTTTGACCAGAGAGAACCAACTGGGGATTCTCACTTTACTTTTTTTAGCCTGGCCTACTATACATACGCTATAGGATATTTGTTTTACAAATTATGAAAACTTTTCCCTCAGAATTGTGGCTTTCTGCCAGAAAGAGAGAGAGAGAGAGAAAGTTTATTATCCTTTTCTGTTTTAATATCAAACCCACATAAATTCTATTTTCTCCTGGTTCATTAAAATTCATCAGTTAATTTTTTATGAAGATGGTAAAAAACTTTCATATGTCCGAGTTTCAACGAGTAATGAATTCTTGGGAAAAACTGGGGCAAATTAATATCATGTGTTTGTACTAAAACTATAATAAATTTATAGAATATTAACTTTTAGGATTGGCTGGATCAAAACATCATATATGTAGGTCAGCATTATAAATCCACCTATTTCAAACTAATTTTCGAAATAAATTATATTAAAAAAACTTTAAAACGTGATAGTTCAAAAAAAAACTCGATAGCTTTTGAATAAAAATATGCACGAAAAAAGTCCTTTGCTTGTATATATCTCGTTGCTCTCGGTAAAATAGTTTTACCGGTCATTCCTCATTCTTTATTCCTCACTTGAGCATATACATTGCATAAATGAATAGGGCTCTGAACGGTTTATAAGTAAACAACCTTTTGTCTTAAGTATTCCATTAAAGTTTAAATGTCGATTCAATTGAGGCGTGTATATAAAAAAAATATTTTCCATGCTCATACAAAAATTAATAATTTAAAAGAAAAAAAATGTATATAGGCGCTCAAGCTATTATAATATTCCTGCTTTATACACAATAGTGACAGCAAGTTCCAAGAAAAAAACTCTACCTGTAAATGGGCATTACGCGGGTAAAACATGACAGCCGACATAAAACCCGGGTAAAACATGACAGCTAACATAAAACCCGGGTAAAACATGCAGGCTGACATAAAACCCGGGTAGTAGTAATGATACAGGTAGGTAAAAATCTAGATTTTTCAAGAATAAAATTATCAACGAGGAAAACTTCGACGCCGCTTTTTATTTTTTGGCATACAATTTCCAATAATAAATTGACAACTTATATATTAAATCAAGGATAAAATTAATATAGGATTTTTAGCTTATTTACAACTTGACATATTTTACACTCATTTAATTTATTGTTTACTAGAATTCCCCGAAATTACCCAAGAATTCGGAAGAAAAAAACCCGCAATTTTTTTACAACCTTTATAATCCATCCCATAATAATACATATACAGTAAACCTAAGCACACATCCGTTTCCAAAAAAAAAAACATTCCATCCAATACTTTCTTTCCCTCCATGTCCACTCTACTTTACTCTCTTTACACCATTAACTTCCATATATACCTCCATTAAACCTTTACCTACCTACATATACATACTTCTTTTTTATCTCCATCTAATACTCATTTTAATACACTTTTATTTATACCATTAGTCTCTCTCTCTCTCGCTCCCTGGCTTTTTCAGGTGAAATAGCCCCTCCATAAAAGAGTCATAATACCTGCCTAATATCACACACACGAAACATCACCGAAAATAAAAACATACACTAAAAAAACAAAAACTAGTAACCAGGGAAAGATTACCAGTCATACTCACCACTTTACTTTTAGACTTTTTATTTTTATTTTATAGAAGCTCGCACACATTACTGCTGAAAAAAATATATGTATACATTCATAATCTGTAAATCTATACATATATAATATATATTTTGCACGTTATATATATATATCATATATTTTTACTACCGTGAAAGCCTTACAGTACATAACATTTTACAACTCTTTTTTTCTTTATATAATCATGAGAGTACTACCACGTCCTTCAAATTTTTTTTCTTCTCGTCGTCGTATTTCCCGTTACTGCATTTATTATTGTGCCATTGGAACCTTGATGAGTGAGAGCGCTTTACATGTATTTTTTACGCTTGGTTTTCTATATATGTGTGTGTAAGTTTTGTATATGCTGCTGTTGTTTTTGTTGCCACCATAGCACCACCAACAAGAAAAAAATAACTTGATGATCGTTTCGAGAGAAATATAGACGGCATTCTCGGATTTTCCTGGTTCCCCCATCAGTTTCACTAGAGCTTCAGACGGGAGCGGATGAAAATACCGGGTGCGTGTAAACTAAATATACTAGATACATTTTCTGTTTTATTTTCTTCTCGTAAGCTCGCTCTTTTCCTCTGAAAATAAAGCAGAAGGAGAAGGGGGAAACCGGAGAAGAAGAAAAAAAAGTGCAAAGCGACGTGAAGTATTTATAATCGTTCGTTTTTTTTTCGAAGTGTCGGCGTGAAAGTTATTCTGAAATAAATAAAATATATAAATTTGGCGTGTCGACAAGTGTGTGGAGTAGTTTTTTTTACTTGGGGGGATTTAAAAAAAACTGTGAGTTAGCCGATAAGTTAGATTTCCTGTTATTTTGTGCAGAAAATGTTTTCAAGGTGAAAAAAACAAATAAACGGGTGCAAATATGTGCAAAATAAACTTTATATTTTTTGAGAGAAACATTCCACAAGAAAATTGCAGTTTTTTTGTGTGACAAAATAACTCTCTTGAAAAAAGGTTTTATATCCTTTGAAATAATTTGTAAAAGACATTGTTTTTAGTATACAGCAATTTGTAAAGCTTTGTGTGTATTCAATTTACTCTGTGTTTTTTTTGTGGTTGTGGTTGTGTGCATCAAAGTTTTCCAGTCACCAGAAAAAATATAAGTGGGGTGAAGTTTTGGGGTTTTTGCTGAAAATACAGTGAAGCGTTTACTATTTTATATTTTGTGGTGGCGTGGCGAGTTTACAAAATAAGTGAAGTTTGAAAATGTTGGTGGTGGGAATGTGTGGAACTTGTGGGGATAGTTCTTGGAACCCCAGAGGGAGGAGGAGTAAACCTAAAGATTTGAAACTGAAGAGAAAAGGAAGTGGTTCCAGAAAATTTTCTGTGGGACAGATGCGTGTTCTGATGGTGGCGTTCATATGGACCTTTATGTTGGGTAAGATAAGATGATTTGGAAGGAATTTAAAAAAAATTGGCGCTATGCTATGAAATAATAAAAAAGAGAGCACATGTTTTTGTGTGTAGGAATTTGTGGAAGTTGCCTAAAAGAAATATTTTTTCATTATGGGTAATGTTATTAGCTTCCGGCTCATCCTTTTTTGCCGTCATTGCGATAAAAAAATATAGTGAAAAGTTGGCAGCAGTTCATTCAGAAAAATAAATTCTTTCTTTGTTCGTGGGTGACACCAACGCCTTTATTGCATTTTTTTGTGTCAGGTTGCTTGTCTGTCTTATATCTTAAGTCAAAATATTTGTTAGTTTTTGGCAGCGGCTGGAGCCAAATGTCAGGGAAAACAATTCTTGCGTAAAATAACTGACAAATTAAGTGACTGGATGTATACTTTTAAGTGGTGTGGTATTTAATTGTACCAAAACATTTAGTATTTCTGGATGCCACATATTTACTCTGCTTCTTTGTCGAATTTGGTTTTTTATTTTATTTTACTGTCGTTTAAATATTCACACATTCTTCTCCCAATTTTCGCGCAGTGGGTGGTGCGTGGTGTTACGAGGATAGTATTAAAGTTAATATTATTGATCATAAAAGACATATGCAGGCATATTTTTTGACGGGGAATGTCAGCTTTATTGGCATTTGTATAAGAAGCCTTTTAAAAGCAATCAAATATTATCCGATTGAAGAGCGGCTTTCCATCGCATCGTACCAAATACATTCATACTGAAATTTTGGAGAGAAAATAGAGTATTCTTCTTTTATTTTATTTGCGTGAATGGGCTTAAAATATAGCAGGATACTCTAAAAATAAAATACATTGGTTTGATTATTTGAAATGTAGAGCCAAAAAGCCCTATAGTCATAACTTCCAAGCTGACAAAATACAAAAAGAAATGTCAAGTTAAATTAAACTGCGCGTATTTTTCAAAATTTAAAATTGTTCGTACAGCCTCAACGCACCAAAATTTAAAAACGGGGATAAATCCATTTGAATAAATTTGGCTCGGACATTTATTTTAATTGGTTGTTTTAGGCACCAATATCGATTTTAAAATTATCAACTTCAAATAAACGTTTTGTTTATAATTAAAACGTTTTAATAACAGAATTTTTGATTAGTTTACTTTTTTTTAAATAAGTGATCAATCATCGCGCCACAAGCTTGATTTAAAGTTACAACCAGAAAAATTTAAAATTGGCTTCTAGGTCTAGTTTTCATTAACATTTTCACAAGGCCTTTGAAATTCCCTTGTTGAAACCCTACCCGTCATTTAAAATGACATAATATTTCAACCAAAAACGTATCCCCGCCTTTTCAACCGACAAATGAGACACTGATTTGTAAATAATTTATTCCGCAACCTTCAAGGTTTCTGGTCCTTTTCTAATAACTATTGGGTTACAAAACCCAGTAATTTTCCGACTTGGGTATTTTTTTCCTCGTAAAAAAAACTCTTTTATGGTGTCGTCGTAAGAAAAACCAACAAAAAGAGCGGAATACGTAGTTATGCAACACAGCTTTTTTCTTTCTCGGCGTTTTCTTCCAACAGAAAATCCAAAAAAGAAAATCCGATTTTGTTTTCTCTGCAAAAAAAATAACAAAGTCGAACAACAAATATATTGGCTGGAGACTCATTTCCTTATTTTCTCTTTGCTCCCAGCTAATTTTCTGTATATTTTTTTCCCTTTCGCTCCAGAAAATAAAGTAACTAGACAGAAGAAGAAAAAAGGAAAGCTCGGCTTATTACTAAATAGTATTCCGTGCCATGTCATAATATGCCAAAAAAACCTTGGTGGGCTTCCATAATAAATATATTTGTATGTGTACATATTTGTGTGTGTATTTTCTGTACCTTTTTCTTGTTAGCTTTCTTAGATTCATTCCATTTCCTATCGATCTATTTTTTCTCTGTCGATTTTTCCGTATTTGGTAGAAGCTTATAGATTCCTGTTTCGTCGTACTTTTTTACATCTAGCTTAGGTATATTGTTTCTTTGGGAATTTCTTAGAATTCTCGAAGGATATTGGTTATAAAAGGACTTAGAACTTATTAAGAATCTTCATTTTCTTAGAGATGAATTTAGATAGTTATATTAGCGTAAAGTCTAAATTTTTGCCGTAATTTGAAACCCAAAAATTTTCGGATTTTTTTATGTCAGATTTTTACGCCGTTAAAAATTTTTTAAATTAAGAATATATTTTCAAATTTCCTGCATTAATTTTAGAAGCGGAATTAAAGCAATTCAAATCATAAAATAATCAAATTATTCCTTTAAAAATCAAAGATTGTTAGAGTTTGACGACGCATACAGAAATTTCAAAACATT
>JAQIWO010001299.1:0-10576 GCA_034695405.1 Entomobrya muscorum | reverse complement strand
CTCGTAAATAAATCCCGGAAAATACCTACAAGAATTTCAACACTATTTAGCAGTAGCAGTAGCAGTAGCGTAGGGGTGAATTTAAACGAAACATCTTTTCCGTATAAAAAAGGTCATACTCTCTCCGTATTTTTGTTAGTTTGGGCTGCGATCTGAAAAAGGGAAGGACACCAGTCGAATTAAAAAATAATAATATACCTATTTTTCGTTGTAATACAATAAGGTATATTTTAATTTTACTTGAAAGGTTACTGATATGGCAGGTGCAAAGTTATATTTTCAAGTTGTGTTCCTGTCCTGCTTGCTCATCACATTCAGGTAAGCTTTTATTTTGCTTAAAAGCATTGTAAACGCATACCAAAATTTTCATGAGTTGAAAACTTTGAAACACTTTTTTTTACCAGTGAGCAGTGCAACCTAGGACCAAATGTAGGCTTGGGAAATGTTGGGGTTGGGAATATAGGAGTTGGAAATAGTAAGATTTTCAAGACCACTAGCGTCACATGCTAGAGTAGTTTTTTGACGATTAACTTTATGAATACATTTTCTTCATTCAGAGGGACTATTCAATAGGGGAGTCTTCAATAGAGGGTTCCGAAACATTGGAGGTAATAAGATTTAAAAAACTTCATTTGTTGAATTTAAAAAGAAAGTCATTGCATTTTTATGGTTCTATATGGTTTATACCTCTTCTTTCTACTAATCTAGTGTTTAATCGGAAATCCGCTAATACCATTGGTGTTGGTAAGTTTCAACTTTATCCTGTGCTAGAGATATTTAACATTACTTATTTTTAATAAAAGCAATTTTCCATTAAAACATTTTTATTTAAATTGTCCTTTATTGAACGCAGGAAACATATTGACGAATGGCAGGATTGGTGTCGCCTCAGTTATTACTGTTCCAAGAGGCTAAAGAAACCAAGTTCATACTTCGGATTTTTAAAGACTATCACTTTTGTGTGCTTAACCCTCTTCTCGTTTATCATGCGGATGTGCGATTGTTATTTGCTCTTCCTTAATAATACTCATTCCCACTGTCATGTTCGAATATTTTAAAACAATACACAAACGCCAACTAACACAAATGTAGCTTGTCCCTTTAATTTATTATAAAATACACACACCATTTGTACAATTAAATATTCAACAAAAAGATCTATTACATTAAAATCTCCTAAAATAATGTATAAGTAGGTAATTGAACTATACATATTCTGTCTTTGCAATTTTTTGCTTTCTTGTGAGGAGCTACTTCACTTTTTCCCATACCTCACGCCTACATTTCCAAATGCAACTCTTCTCCGTGTGAATAAATTAGTTGCACCAATAGTCTGAACAGACAGAATATTTAGTACGCCAAGGTTCCGTTGACCTATGTTTCCTATTCCAGTGTTTTTAGAACCGACATTGAAAAAGCCCACGTTTCCTGGAAAAAATACACACATACAAAATTGACTTGAGCAAAATTCTCCTAATTTATTCAAGTTCACTGCATTTTTAAAACACAACAAATATTCTTCTGCTGTGATTTCAAATGTTGAGGTACAGGTAGTAGGTAGTTGATAGTTGATGAATAATAAATTAACATACCGACTCCAAGATTGAAAAGGCCATAGTTGCTGCAAGATTTAAAAAAAGACATCTAGTTGCATTTTGGTCAGAGTTATTTTTGAAGATTTGAAGTATGATTATAATGAGTCGAACAATATGTAAAATGTACGAAGACAAGTTAAGTTGTTTGATCTGTTCTGGTTTTTACTTACCACGCATCTACGGTAGAATAGGAAGAGATCATTGCTAATATGATAATAGTCAGTAAAATGGGTTTGGTGGATTTCATTTCAATACTCTTAATATTCCAAAGTAATACCACTTGTATATTTACTATATATCACTGCTTTGTCAACATTTGAAATTTTTTATTTTTTACAATTTTCACCGATTTAGCTAATAAAGCACTAAATGTGTTAGTTTATTGCGAGTTGTAAATGGAAACTGGCCAGTTGATGGCTCGTATGCAAATTGAACTGGTCATCACATCACGTCATCAAGAGTCGTGATTGCGATGCACCGAAAAATAATAGCTTCATCCAATTTAATAAGTATCTAGTACAGATTGTGTTGACAAACAAGTTTGGTTATACTCATTGCAACAATGCTTGAGAGAAGAGATCAACAACATGCTTTGTTAAGACTTATTGGTGTATCCGGAAGGTTCTAGTTCCAATGCATTTAGATAGTTCAAGTAAAATATTATGACATTGCGCATAAAATAATATATCAACAACAACAACAAAGATCTACGGAAATAGTAATTACAAAAAATAAAGGGAAGCTGTACCACTTGACCTAATAAAAAGGAACCGTTCTTTGTAGATATTTTTTAGCTCTTTGCATCCGTTCATTTCGATGAATCTACATATATGAACAAAAGTTGCATTATTACAGACTCGTTGTTTTATGATTAATACCTATTTAGTTATTATCAATGACTAAAATTTGATTTGTCATTAAAAATGGTAATTTCTGTGAAGTGAATGCATGCGCAAATTCATCTCTTCAAATATCTATACCATGGCCATGGTCTCATCTTTTAACTAAATATTATATTTATTCTGAGTGCATTAGTGCTTTGATTAGCAATGATTTGGTTCATATTCATTTGATCATGATTTATGTTGTATGTCGTATATCCAGCCTCAAAAACATGAATCTGGAATTATGGCAAATCAGAAGTAAGAAAATACTACAAAATTATTGATCATTCATTGATGTTCCGCAATTGCGTAAATCAAACTTTTAATTAAAATTGCATCACTTTAGGAGTTATACAGGATGTATGTACTTACAATTAAAGTCATTTATTAAAATTAATCGAGTCTAGTTACTATTACAGGTAGACAGATTGGGTAGATTAAATCATAACTAGTGGACATGTCGAATTGTTGATGAAAGAAGATCGCACTTAGGCAGCAGTTGCCAGTGAGCTGTATAATTACTGCGATGGAACCATTGGGAGCTGCAGTTGAGAAAATAGTTTTCTTGTCACTTTGCCCGTTTTACCGACTGGAATATATGGTAGAATAAAAATACCCCCTTTTAAATGCTTGTAAGATGGCAGATTGTCTGGAAAGAAAGTAAATCCCACGAGCAATTTCAGATTAAGCATAATTCAAAAATTGCATTTTTTACATAATATATAAGAAGGTAAATAGATATTATATTATGCTTACTTTCTGCAAAACGCAAAAGCTCTTGAACTGATGCTATTTTCCCTTCTCGTAGAACGACGAACCCTCTTGCTATGGATCCACCTCCATCAGGATCGTTTACCCCGACTACAACTGCTTCAGAGATCGCAGGATGACGGAGAAGAAGATTCTCGATCTCACTTGGGGATATCTGAGACATATCATAAACAATGAAATTAATTTTAACCTGTTTCAGTTTAGCAACAAGTTGTTGTATTATTTACAGCGTTGAAATTCTTACATGATTGTTAAAATACTTGAAAATTTCTTTTGCTCGATCCACAATGAAAATGTATCCATCCTGTGAAATAAAAACACACATCAGTTGATGCAGTGAATATTATGGAAATGTAAAGTTGCATTTTTTGCAGGTTACAGAACCGCCCTATAAATTTACAATTATAAAATAGAATTAAAATATCAAAATTACCTCGTCAAAATAACCAACATCTCCTGTTTTCACCCATCCATCGTGAAATGTTTCTTGTGATTCTTTCAGTTTGTTCATGTACCCTGCCGACATTATCGATGTTTTGAATAAAAGTTCACCCCTGCAATTTGCTCCTAGCACTTGCCCAGTTTCGATATCTACCACCTTAAGACTAGTCTTTGGAGGTAATTTTCCAACAGTGTAGTCTCTCAACGGGACCGCTTCAAACCTTCCTTCTTTCATTGCAGCCCAGTTCGCAGTGGTGACAAGGAGTCCAGCTTCCGTCATTCCGTAGAGCTGTGAGACCGATGTCGTAAAAGTAATCACCTAAATTATTTATTAACTCATCAATTTTCCAATGAAAAATGTAACGATCGCTTTATTTTTACGTTTATAAAACTCTTCAAATTCGGTAGCTGACGTATCACTGCCAAAGTCTCTGGTCCAATGACTTGTCCAGCTGACGCCAAATAATGAAGTGACCTCATATCATACTTCTTAGCATCTTGATGATTTACTAAACCCGTGAGATACTTTGGAAATCCAACTATAGCCCGCACTTTGTGTTTGTGCACTGCCTGCAGTATATGTTCGACTGTAACTGAAGGAAATGTGAGGAGATGTCTACCTCTAGTGAAAAATGACAATCCAACCACGGATCCCACAAAATGAGTCTGTCTGGATGTAATTATGGTGGGAATATCATCCTTGTCCGTGAATGGCATGCACTCAAAAGCACAAAGGGTTTCAAGGAGAATTCGATGCGTGTAAATTGTGCCCTTGCTGTCACCCGTCGTTCCACTGGTGGGTAACACGAGACAAATGTCGTCAAGAGTGGAAGTGCACTTGGGAAGGGAAAACCCGTCATCCTCGTAAAATTCTTGTATGGAAAGACATCCTTCAAGCTTGCTGGATTCATCCCCAAAAATTATCACTTGACAGGTCCAATCTATAACTGATCTGCAAGCTTCAATCGTTTCCTTTGCGGATTGTGGGTCACAAGCTATGAAGCTTGCCTTGGATTCAATGATTCTGTTCACCAGAGTGTCGCCCCCGTCTTCAGGATAAGAGCTGCGTACTATACCGTTGGCTCTCCACACTCCTAGTAGGAACACGTGAACTTTGGCAGGATCATGGGTTGAGTAAATGACTGTATCGCCTTTCCTTAGTCCGAGTTTGTAAAATTTACTTGCAATTTTATGCGAAATTATTTCAAAGTCAAAGAAGGTCAAAGTTTCTCCAGTCAGTGCGTTTTCCTAATGAAATTTTTAAGAAAATATTTGAAAGTTTTAAAATGATGTTTTTTAGCCAGCAAGATTTTTTAAAAGAATTTTGAATTAATTCTCACCACACAAGTACTTCGTCCTACTTCTGCATGTCCATGAACCTTCCTCAGAACGTAATCGGACACATTATTTTCCTCGGGAAATTCCCAGAAACAATCAAATTCCGAGTCAAGAATACAGTCGTCACTGCTTCTGGAAAACTGCGTTTCCAACTCTAATTGAGGTACGAAATCCATTCTGTACTTTTGTCTTTTTTCTGCGGATCTTGTTCACTACCACTGAACCCCAAACATTCCTGCAGTTCTCTGCGGGATCTACTGACACTGAAATGAAAAATCAACGGGAACACACTGATGACTACTTTGTTTAAATAACCCAATTTTTTCCAAGAAAATTCATTATCATCAGAAAAACAAATTGAGACAAAAATCCATGTACAAAATGGCATTCAAATGTCGACTATAATTATCTCTTGAGCTGGTATCATTAGGATACATAATCATACATAAAGACTCAAACTTAAAGTTTCATGCTGCCTTGTAGAAAGTAATTAAATATTTCATTTGCCTAAGGTTTAGGCGCAAACCGAGTATTTGACTTTGTGTCTGCATCTTATATCATAACACACAAAGAAGGTACTAAAGATATACAAAATCTGCATCTATAATTATCTTTCAGAGAAATGCGTGTTGCTTTTTATGGAGTATCTGTCAATTTTTTTTTATCTTTTACGTGAAAACAATAAATACAAACAAAACCCTCATTCAATCGTAATGAGTAATGAGACTTGAAGTTTATTCTTTGTGGGTTTAGATTTCAGGTATATTATTATATGAACTTGACTTGATAAAAAGAAATGACAAAAACATGAAAATTGTTTTATTTATCGATGGGCAAGGTTGGAATTTGGAGTCTTCTCACGAATTGTTGTTGTGTGTGTAGTAATCAAGTTTTTATTATAATGAGTGTTGTGCGTAATATTATTGTCTTCCCTAATGCAAAATATTTAAAATTAGTATGGTATGGTCAGTAATTTCGGGTAAATTAGATATGTGGCTGCCCACATGGATAATATCAAATACAAAAACTATTTCCATGCAAAGAGGAATTGAGGATTGTGTTTTTATGAAAATTATATTATGTGCTCAGTGCCGTTTTTTATGTAAATCAAACGTGTACGCAAGCACGGCCGCACTTTTGTCCTAACTAAAAATAATTAGTGGCACAAACAAAGTTAAAAGTAAGGCGATAATGACATTAAATTATACATAAGTCTGACGCAAGATTTTAAATGTTGGAATATACACTGCAAAAAACTCACCTTGCAAAATATAGCAATAAAATACTAAATTAATAATAACTAACGGCTATATTAAATTGAGTGTTTCTCACTAAGTAAGACCGACACAATATTCAATGTAATTATAATGCCCAACTAAACAAACACTTTGCCAAGTTTCTTCAAGATTTTTATACTGACTAGCTTTTCAAAAGGCAACTAAACTTCCAGTTTTCTCAAATGAATTTTAATTACTACTTATTTTAATGACTGATGCTTTCGTTCTGCTGATGGATTACTAATAGTAAAATATAATATGATGTACCTACTCCAGTTCCAAAATACCTTTAGATATGCGTACAAAATACATGCGTACATTCATAAGAAATTAGAAAGTTTCTTGTATTTAACGTGCGTGAGCATATATGGTCATTTATAGGTTTTAAGTTTATTTATATTAACACACAATATCAACCATTGTCCACTACAGCAAGTTCATAATACCCAGTAGCAAAAAGCAATGAATGAATTGAGGAGATGGAAAAGCAATGGGTTTAATTTTTGGGATTCCCTATTACTATTATACAGGATGAACAAAAGGTACCTTTAATCTTGAGAAATAATAGTTTACTTTCACAAAAGTTGAAGAAGAACTGTGACTGGATTGACTGGATATAGAACCTTAAAGCTTGCTTGACATAAAATGTTTACTGGTGGTAGGAAAGACAGGAAAAAAATTCAAACGCATATTATCACATTACACAATGGAAAATGGAGTCATTTTAATCCTTACAGCTTTACATCTCAAACTGTTGGGACGCCCCATGTGCATGAAATACTTACAGTACATTTTATATTATGGCATGCTACTGGTTAGAATTGGTTAAACGAAGCAGTTTAGTTTGTGACAATTGGTTATCTAATCGGATTAAAAACAATTCAACGTTCATCTTATAATTGGCAACGTTTGTATGCGTATGTTTTTATGATGCATGTCGTGTTGGGAAACGACTTAATGCACATAATATAATATTATTCGTATGCAACTTACCCATTGCCCATATCCCTACACGAAGCTACTGTTTTTGCCAAATCAATTTAAAGCGCATCAACAATGAAAGTGCGTGTAATTTGGAGATAATCTCTTTCAAAAATATATATACAATAACATATATATTTTAAGCAGAAAGTATCCATAAATCAAACACAAGTCAGATCTAAATACATACACAACTGCATCGCACATAAAAACTCATCTTCTCTCTATAATAATATGATTTTCACATTCACATAATTATACTATATCCATAGGCGGAAAATCTCTGTGTTTTTTTTTCATTACGGTAGCCCATGTTTAGCTAAATTCAACACTAAAACCACTCCTACACGAACAATAACCTCAATGACCTCTGATGTTTATGATCGTCGATAAACTTAATTATAGACCTCTCTCAAAAATAAACACAGTAACAGAGCATCAGCCTTTTTTGTTATTTTTTTTGTGCCTTTGTCGGTTTTCAATTTAATAATTGAAGCCAAAAGAGAGCCACTACTATATACACACTCTCTGCTTTTTATTATAGTTCATTTCATTTTTATATCTGTTACTTTATTATCATCAAAATAATCATGACACCAATCAAAAAACTTTTTTTTTTCATCCGGGCTCAGAATTGACGTTTTTTTTGCTTGGAGATTTTTATCTCTATAATTCATTCATTTTTAAAACATTTAAAAACACAGATATTAAATCTACTACTGCAGCAGTGATGATAAATGCGTGATAAACGCCATTGCTTCAAAAAAAAACTTTGAATAGTTTTAAAAAACCAACATAGACCAACATACGAGATTTAACTACATTTTTTTTTATCTGAAAAAGATTTTTTTCGTGTGCAACTGCAGGCGGCAATCAAAAAAAAATTTCAAACGTGAAAAAAAGAGAGAAAAAATTTTTCAATTTATTTTTCCCCTCTCCTCATGTTACTGCATCTGTTATTCAAAAAATGATGAAACTGACAGAACTTTTTTCAAAAAAAGTGAAACTTGTTTTTTATGTAATAAAAATTCTATTTAAAAGTTTTTTTTCTTCTTAAAAATCGTGCATCCCATAGTCCATTTTTATGAATATACTCATGTTAAACATTAACTTCCCTACATACAGTTATTGTACAATGAAAATGCACACATTTTAATCATCATTTTAAAAAGAATATATGGTAAATTGTCCGCTTAACTATTTTAAATTCCTTTCCCTTTGTGACCAGACCATCATCCATCCATCCATAAAAGAAGAAAAAAAAGCACTTAACCTGAAATTCAAAAGATGATGAATGATTACTTATCCTCGTGAAATTAAAGTGTTAACGACAAATTTTTTTCACAGTTCTCACCACCGCCAATTATTAAGTAGGATGCTGTTTGAAAGCAATTTCATTTTTATTGTCACATTTGCATAGCATGCGTCTTAACTCAAAAAATCACGACATGTTATCTCTGTGTTTTTTCTTCTTCTTCTTTGCAAAAAAAATTATAGACTGCGATTCAAACGTTTTGAATTTATTTGAATTGTAGAAGAAAAAAAGTTGGCGGTTACATGGCTTGTGGGCTGCTGCTGCTGTTGCTGCTACGGATAATAACTTTTTTTCTTTGCTTTTGGAGTGGGAGGTTTTTTTTCATTCTTCCTTTTCGACACGGTTGGTCGTGGTGCCTAATGAATCGAAAGCGTGGTGGAGTTCTCTACATTGTTATGTGCGTTTTTGCACTTTTGTCGATTTCAAATTATTTTGTAAACGAGAGAAGGTAAAAATTGCGTGCAAACCTTTCATTACTTTTTTTACGAGAAGTGAAATGTGTGACATAAAAAAAATGTACACATGTGTGCACGATGCACACGCAGGCATATCATTATTATATTTTGCAAGAAAAAAATGAAGATGGAAAATAATAAAAAATAATAAAAATGACATTTTGCAGTGAAGTTTTTGTGTTGTCTGTGTGTAGTAAGTAGAGTGCGTCATCATCATGTCAGCATAATATATTTTCCTGTAATATAATTGCGGTATGTCGTTGCTGAAGCCGTGGAGGTGGAGAAGGAGGAGTAGAAGTATATCTTCATTTTGCTAATAGGACTGATTATGTGGCTTCTTTTTTGTGCAATAGGCAGGTAATTACAATAAATATCTATTATAATATTTATATTTTATTCTTCCTGTTTTATTATCCAAGTCTGCGCACATTCAAAGTGCAGAGGGATGAAAAACGCAGTATGAAAATGTGAAACAATTATGAATTATATGTGTGCGTTGTGATAAAAAAACATTGTGTTTTTATGCTTTTTGAATAATATGGCATGTGTCAGTGTGTTGTCTGCTGATAACAAAAAAAAACTTTTGCAGCGACTGCAGCAGTGTGTCATTTCGTATTAAATATTGCAATAAGTTTAAGTCTGAATATAAAGGGATATAGAAAAAAATAAATTGGATAGCATGTTACTTTTTTCTTTTGTGTAAGCACTTGTGTCACTTGACGAATGTGTTAGCGTTAAAATCAAATACATTGTTGCAAAAGACCAGAGGTGTATTTTAGGTAATACAATGAATGGGACGAAACACGACGACACGACAATGTAACATGAGCGTTTGGAGGGAGTGAAATCTTCAATTTTTTTATGCAAAGTAATGTAAAACTGTAACAATAAATTGTATGATTATGTGCTCTCAATGCTTATTCGCTGCAAGTGAAGAGATCACAAAAAGCATATTATTGAAACGCAAAGAAAAAAAAGACATAATGTAGCAAGCAATCAGATCTCTTTACTATTTCAGTTTCACTATATCTAACGGCCTAGCTTTAAGGCATACTTCTAGCAAATTTGAAAAAAAGAAAAGAAAATGCAATCAGTCTATTACATAAAATAATCATGTTGACAATCATGTTTGCCATTACCGTATATACCTTTGCTGTAGTTTCGTAGTTTAAATGAAAGATACACTTTCTCTAGCCTCTAGATTTTTGGACGTATTACGACTTACGAGACTTGAACAAATAGATTAAAAAGAAAATGCTTGAGTTTTCATTTTTTGTAGGATGACTAGTGACGGTTTGAAGAGTTGTAAGAATATGAAATTCTACATAAATATGCATAATTTTAGAAAAAAGTAATATTATATTTATCTCCCTTCCAGCAAAGTTCCTACTTTGTACTTCCAGAAAACGTATTCATTCTAGATGAAATCTATGAAAGAGTCGACATATAGCTATCTTTTATAGAAATTCAATACAGTCGTTTATTAGATAGCTTCAGAAAAGCTGGTATAGCTCCTTGG
>JAQIWO010001298.1:0-10579 GCA_034695405.1 Entomobrya muscorum | reverse complement strand
TCATGATATGATACAGGGTAATTCCAGCAGTCATAATCACTTTCTTCTTTTATTATTTGAAGGCAACCTATCGTGAATTTAGATATTGCCACATGTAAGTAATGTGTCTATTCAAGAAATGGTAATGGTTGGTTCATTTCTTCACTCCATTATAGAAGAGTTGCATTTACACATAACAAATCCATGGTTGATTTCACTTTTAAAGTAATTTACTGCTTACTACATGACCAGAAGAAAGTATAAGAAACAGTCACCTGTATATATTTATTGTGTGTGGTGCACTAAAGACAGAACCGGATCATCATGTACAGCAATTACTCTCAATTGAAATATAATATAGAAAAACTCAAAGCCATTAATTCACAAAGTTGAGTTGCTTTCAATGCAAGCTAAAAAACATTTTGTGGAACTGGAAAAAAACACAACCATACAAGCAAAGAGTAGTAACAAGTTTTTTGATGGAGAAATTTATCCGATTAAGACAGCTAACTGGGCTTAAATGTATTCTTTTAGATACACTTATGATGGTGATGACGATGGTGGTTGGATTACTTACTCAGGTATTCAAGACAGGACGACTGGACATCATCATGACTATTACAACGAAATGAATACATAAACTTTTATAAATTACTGTGCAATAAAGTTCTTTCCTTTTTGTAACTCTTTGAATTTGCATAAAATGTTGTGATATCCACCAATACATTCATAAATACATAGGTATATGGATTGGAACAAATAATTGTTACGGAGTGCCACCCAAACTGATTTTATTCTATTCTTTTCATCCTCTTCACTTTTCTATTCGCATCGTATATATATATGTTTTCATCGTGTCACAGTCACAGTTGAGCTGATTGATTGGTCCCGTGTAACGTGTAACTTGCTTTAAATGATGGCAATGATTGATTTCAACTTTACCAGTTTTACTAAATATGTAATCAAATTACACAAACCCATTGTAAGTATTTTACTGGCAAACCATGTCAAAGATGCCGCATTAGGGCTATTTAAACATATCGTCAAGTTCTCATTTTTCAGCATGATTATACAAATAATATGAATTTGGTCGATACGGTTGAATGCAAAAATTGTATCAAGGAATGATACCTACAATGACACTTGTCGTAAAATTGGAATTAGGAATCTCTTAAGCCTTATAACAATTTTCTGGGCATTATATAAGCAAAAAACTGACAAATAAGAAGTTTTGTGAGAACTGTTAAGTCCTTTGAATCTATAGAATGTTAATTTCTTTAAACACCAACGTTTTTTTGCGTTTTCTACTTAAACTACTACATAAAACACCTCCTTAAATTAGTCGAAATGAGAATACCATCTTTCCTTGAGGTTATATACCTTAACCAACCATCACTCCTAAAGCAATAAAATTGCAGGTTTCTTATTTTTCCTTGTTATTGTTGCATCTACTACAACCTATTTTGTTCTTACAAAAAAGTATTTTTTTACACTTTCATCTATATTCTTTTGTCTTCTTCCCCTTCCTTCCACAGGAAAATTTGGTCTCGAATCATTTAAAGAATGAGGACTAAACCGTAAAGCTAATGAATACGTAATAATAATAAGAGGAAAGAAAAAAACTCATCTTTTCCGAGCATTAAACGCTGACAAGAAACGCTTGAAGCTGACTGGACAAGTAACAATAAAGTGAAAACATCACCATCACATCAGTATCTTCCGCAGATTTATCACCGTCTCTTTCGACAAAAAAGTTTATAGGTACGTTGTACGTACATACAGGAATCTTGCTCTTGCTTCTTACTTTTTGTCTGGTGTATTTGGTGTGTTGTTATTCCTTCTATACCAAATCATCGTCATTATCATCATATCATTATCTTCTTTCCCCGTCATCTCAAAAGTAATATTGTGTGTAAAAAGCCACCTTTGACTAAATTGAGAGAAGAAAGATATTATTATTGTTATTGCTGCTTGTTCTCTGTTAATGCATCAACTCTCCACAATTATTATATACCCGTGTACATCAGGTACAGGTTTGCTTATATTCATATTTTTTAAATGACTCAATAAACCCTCCTTTCGCCTTCAGATTGACTTTGTTGCCTTTGCTGCTAGTAGAGAAACGCTGCAAAGGCGTCATATGTACTTAATGCGTTTGCATACCAGGCAGACCAAAAAGGAGAGAAGTCGAATGGGAGAAGGATGAAGAAATAATAATAATAATTCGTTAAAGCAGCAAGACTTTTCGGACCATGCATGCAAGCACTCATGTGTGGAATAGGCACCGTATCGCCATCAGAACCTAATTAGAGAGCAGGCAGACCTGGGCCACCTCAATATATTATAATCTTGTCTGATTTATAGCCAGAAATAATATTAAAACAACTAGTCGCTCAATCGAACCCCCAAACAACATTATCATCCCTCCTAGTAAGTTTGAAGAAGACCAACCATGCACAGAAAGGAACCTACCTGACTCTTTCGTTTTTCTCCAAGAAGTTAGTAAAAATATTCATGAACACCGTGATTGTAACAACAGAGATGATGATACACATGATCACGCAGGTTTATGTGTACACGGTTATTCTATTCAGTTAAAGCGAGTCCGTCCTAAGCATAGTTTGTGCAGCCCACAAAGTTTAAATAAAATCTGCCCTGCCGAGTAACAGATTACTACACAATGTAGCCCATGCACAAGTGGTTCTATAGGGAAGAAGAGACTGACTGAAAGAGAGAGAAAGCCCCTTTTCATCTCCCGATTTTTCCATTAGCTTATCTTACCAGAAGAGCAAAGAGCTCATGCTCACCGCATATCACCACGTATTTAAAAACGATTGGAGGAATCAACTGATTATTTAATTGCGCTAAGCATAAATAAATTTTATAACAGATCTGTCTTTTTCAAACAGTATTTTTCGACATTGTTTTAAGTTTCGTTTTACTTATAAATACGACAGATGGACACGATGAATTCAGGTGAGCTCATTTGGTTTACATCGAGCCACTTCTAAGCTAATCGAAACAAAATAAAGGTTTGCCTTTGAGTTGCATCGTCTCAATTCCCCTGTGACTACGGCAAAGAAGTATGAAGAGTTTTTATTTGACTTGCTTGCAGCAACTAAATCCAACTAGTGGGTAGGTAACAGTGAGAGCGAGGGAGAAAAAGTTTGACCGAAATGAAGACATTAAGACTGTCGGGCACGTTGTGAGTAATAAGAAAGATTAAAATTACATACAAAAAAGAAACAACCCTTCAATTTTAACTTCTATCACTTTTCATATACAAAACAGTTTTGTACACACAACAGGTTCAATGTAGAGGCATTCACTCGTTGTTAGAATCACAGGAACTGGTGCTTAAGAAAGTATAGTAATTTTATGGTGATCCATACACCACCTCATAAAAACACATTCATTCTTTCTCATTCACATTTGAGGAGCATCAAGTACCTCGTAATAGGTTTTGAACCAAAAATGTATTCGTAAACTACACCGTTGGTTTACACTATACACACTACCATCAGTTGAAGAAGAAACCCAACAATAAAGTTTTTTAACATTCAGGTAAACGACACAGGACGATTTTTTCGAGAAGCGACGAGATAACAAACAATCTGGTTGAATTTACATATTCCATGGATAATTTGAGTATAATTTACTCGGCAATGCTTATTTACGGTTTTAAAAAAAGTTAAAAAGTTTCTTTATTGAAGTGCATTCTTAAGTCAGAAGGGAAGACAAGGGTATTTATTTTTGAAAAAGAAAAATATGATGTTTCCGACAAACTGGATACTGACCTAAGCTTTCTCACGCCACAACAAATGATGGTAATAATGACTAGCTAAACACACACAGCTAGTGAACCTCTAACGTTTGCACTCAGAGATAAATATCTGTAGAAAAGTTTCAACCCAATAATTACATACGATGGTACTAATTTGAGATTCCAAAAATTTCTTATTATAAGAAAACTTAAAGCTTTAGTTTTGCAACAATGCCTTACACTGATACAATTCAAAGCCTACTTGCTCAAACTGAATTTTATTTCAATTTTATGAATCCAGAAAAACACAACATTATGAAGGGGGAACGGGAACATTATTCGCTAAATGTTATAAAAATATGGATATCGAATAACATTCATGTACCGTACATGATGTGCGTATTCCTTACAGTCTATTTAACAGCGCAAGTCGATATGAAGTGGAGTGGATGATTACAGGCAACCAATGTAATGTTGAGAAAAATTCCTTAAAGATACAAAAGAAAACTTTGAAGGACGATCGCTCGTCTACTCATCATAATCATCAGACATGAGCTTCCAGTTGTTGCTCCTTCAAACCGCATTAAATCACGAGTTTAGAAGAACAAACTAACCGCAATATGACTGGTATGATTACCCTCTACACATAAGTTGCACTGGAAATCATGACGATAACATTTTTTGCTCCATATGCATGCGTGCTTGTGTGCCTGTCAAAAAGACAAGACAGGTATGTATACGCCTATCTCTGTATCGTATGTATACTAAACAGATAAAAGTATGACTCAACAAAAAAAAAATTGTATCATAAATATAATATCTTCATGCATTTTTTCCTTTCTAAATAAATAAAATAATAAAAGGATGATGTATAAAACAGAGGAAAGATATGTTATTATTATGATTTCATCTTATTTTCTATAAGACGATGAATATCTTTTCAAAGCTTGCTGGATATCTTCCCTTCGTTCATGAAGACAGAAGATGCTTTTTCTTCTGAGGAATCAAGTATAGGACGATGTATAATGTAGTATGTGACTATATAACGTGAATATCTATGCATACTTAACCCGTAGGCATTCTTCTGTCAAAAGAGTAATATTATTATGCATGCGACTGCATATAAAAGAATGCTCACGATCAACCAAAAGTGGAGTGAGAGGATACATATTTTAAAGGTCTCTTAGTTTTTCTATCCACAAAAATATTTTTAAAAGTTATTTTTGATTTATCCACTTTTTCTCGTTTCCCTCTGCTCTATACGCTCGTATAAATAATACGAAACCTCCTGAATTGGTAAAAGCAAATCAATACTAAAAAATAATGCAACGTTCTCCATTTGGTTTCCTTTCGAAATAAACAACAATGAACACCAATCAGTCAGTAAAAGAGAACTAACTTCATGACGCAATGGTGACTAAACAGATTGAAAAATCATCGTTGTTGTTCATTCACTGATATAAATAAATAATTAGCCATGAGCTGTTTAAAAAACGGCTTATTCCTACTTATAAATAGGTACGCGGGTAAGCCTACGAAACAATTTAAGACATATATCTTTTAAATGATATTATTAACATCGATCAAGTTAAGTCATTAAATTCCAGTTTTTTTCTCCGGCTTCCCCCAACAGCTTTTTTTCTTCTTAATTTACTTGTTAGACTTGATTGTTGATCCTTAAACTTTAAAAACAACATTTTCCTCTCCTCATAATTATTAATAACTTTCTTTCGAATTTTCACGATACATGTAATGAGCCTGTGGTGCAGTGGTAAAATATCTATTAAGATTCTTTGAAGCAGCTTTTTCTACCTAATTATTACCATCATTATCGAATAGTTTTGTGTATCTTTTTTATATCTTCTTATAACCTGTTCAGAATCCTTACGGAATAGAACCATTTCTTCTGCGTGTACTTGTGTTGCCACAATAAACGGATAAGATTTTTAAAACTAAACGAAGAATCCAAGTAAATTATTGTTCCCAAACAAAACACAACATGCAGCCGTCGGTAATTTTATAGTTTTGGGGCTTCCAATCCCTTACAAGTGAGTAGATTTTTTAACGATCTAACTGATTCTAAAATAACCAAGCCTTTAAGTTGCAAGTGTATAAACATTAGAAGGTTCATTTTGTAAAAGTCGGCAATTGGATACGGCCAAGCACGCAAAACTAGCAAAATCAAGCGTATAAAAAAAGGAAAACATTTTTTAAAGGCTAAAATTGCGGCTTGGCTAGACTAGATGCAGTAACGTCACATATCAACATATTATATCTCTCACATACTGACCAACTTATTCCTACATTAAAATGATTGTTATCCGAGTTGAGAATGACACCTTTAATCTTTAATGATTACTATAAGCAATCAGCATGCAAGTCAGATGAAACTAAAACATGCATTTTTGCACCATATGATGGTGATTTCGTGATACTTTATTACTTTTCTGATACATTACCGCGTGGGTATATAGGTTGTTGCGTGACCAAAAGAACGCAGCTAGGAGTCGGAACCTGGCTTACATTAGGGCAAAAACTTCCCATCTTTATAATCTACAAAATATAAATGGAGATATCCACAATCTACCTAAGCTCATCATGACACGTCCACTACTGTATGTGGGTATATTAAAATCAAATACGAACATATAGTTTCAGATTTGTGGGGTGATTACGATGATGATGAAATACCAGTAGTTTGTATGTATAGTAAACTTAGCGCACAAAACTATCCAGCCAGTACACTAGTGCTTCTCCTTGTGAAAAAAAGCTACATTGACGGAAGAACGTGTTCCTTTTATATTCTAACAAAGTAGCAGTGTGACTTATCTCATTTCAATCTGCAACTGTTAAGTATGGTCTGCCTAACGTGCCGCTGATGATAGTTATCATTATCATTACCGTGTGTGTGATGAGGAGTCGCCAACGAACCAAGTTATAAGCACTTGCCGGCAAATGTCGGCACGCTACAAACTCACTAACTATGTAAATGCAGGTAAAGCAATAAAATAAACTATGGCATGCATAGTTCATAGACTTTAGATTTTTACGAGTTTGATGTCTTGGTGGCCTATAGCTTGCATGAAAGCAACCAAACTTGCTATTTTAGGTAATTTCATAAAAAAATAATCAACTTTTAGCTTTAAATAAAACTTTATTCCCTTATTGTTAGTTGAGTTCTCAAAGTTGTGGAGTCCAAATCTAATCATGAACTTTGAATAAAAATTCCAAGCTCTCACTTGCAGCGTTTTCCTTGCATAAATAGAATGTGAATAACGTTAGAGTTAATTCAAGTTGCTTGCATTCCATCTTTTTCTGGCTGAATACCTGTCAGTCAGTCATGTATAATGGGCATTTCTTATGATACAAATACAAAGACAGAATCTTACACATGCATGCCTCAAAGAAGAGAAGAAGCATGCTACCTTGCTCCTATATAAAACATTTTCTCTGATCCACTAAAATCTATCTATCTAATACAGAAAATGCTACATTTAACTGTATAAACATCAACTTGATCAAATAGTATTATATGAGTATCAAAATTGATATTGAGATCATGCAGATGATATTTGAGGCTGTGGGGTAAACCATTTTACCACCACACGCAACGAATTCTATACATTTCTCGAGGATCTACAATTTTTTTTCCAGTGAACTACACCATAAGCCAACTTACTTTTTTGCCTTTTACCTGAACAGCATTTTATGTTCGGATAATTTACCTAAAAGCGGTTTGGAATTGAATGGTAAGCATTGGACTGCAAAATGCAACACGAGTAAATTATAATGAACCTGTACGCTACGACAACAATGATGTGGTTTCTCCAAACTCAAAGTAAAAAGGATGTTTCAGAAAGAAGTGTAGGGGAAGTTCAGATTTTTATTATAGATATATACCTATTCATCGTATGACAACGTAAAAAAGTTACAAGATAAAAACACCATTTTCCAGCAGCCTCAGCAAGTCAAGACAAGTCATCATGTTGACGATGGAGTTGCTTCTTGCTCTCCTCGTGTACTGTCTCTACTCACTCTGGAATAATAATGGAAATCTAAGAAAACCGGCAAGATTATCAAGAAGACCACAATTACGTGGCATAATACATGCATAATATTACAACATCATCCCCACATATGCATTCACTGACACTCATCATCATCATGATTGTTGTGTTCTTTTCTTTGAAGTTGAAGATAGCACAAAAGTGGAACCTAGATAACCAGGTAGCCAACGAACTCCAGCACCACCAACTCGGATGGATGTTTGTATCGTCATCATCAACATCATCATCATGTTCCCATTATTATTACTATTTCAATGAAACAAACCTCAAGCTGTTATCATAATAAACATATCCACATCTACAGAACAACTTGCCTGGGTAGCTGTCCTACCTTTTGAAACAAAACCCCCTTTTGTACATACCTAATATAATTTACTTGGACATTCACTGGTACAGTATAATATATATGATCACCACATAGATATACAAATATATCATTTATTCATTCTATGAGAAAAGAAAGAAATATTGGATAGAGAAATAAGAATGTTATAATATAGGTATTCAGCAAAAAACAACTTTAACCAAACCACAAGCGACTGAAAAGACCATCATCATCCCGTCTCAATAACTCAAGCTACTTCATACCTATACATTTTCTCTCCGGCTTGTTCTTCATCTCCTCTCGTACATCCATACATCTATACAATATGTGGCTTCTCCGTGGCAAAAATCAGGATTCTTGATTGAGATTGAGACATTAGCATATTTAATCCATGGGTATGCACTTTATCCCATCTCTCTCCTTCTTCTCCTCATCTTCATTATTGAAATGTTCAGCATCTCTGCATGCACAAATGCACTTTTTGGTGAGTATGCGTGATGTCGGAGAACAGGGGAGCTGAGGAGATGGACCAACCCTATATAATATGTTAATGCTAATGATCCCTATCATTATAGTGTAGTGTTTGGTTCGCCTTTTTGCTCAAGGGCCATATTACTATTACACCATGAAAATGAAATGAGCAAAGTGGCAAACAACAAAGTATATGACAACAAGCCTTAGAAGAACAACTTGAGCGGTTTTTGAAGGTAACGGAGGAGAAAAATTGGTTTTCATATGTAGGCATTTCGCATGTTTTACATGGCCTAATCAGCATTTCATTTATTTGCATTAAAGGCCAAAATGCCACAAAAACATTATCATTGCCTGAGTTTAAAATATCATTTCTCATTGTGAGTTGATTGCACTTTAACAATACATTCAAACAAACAAACTAATTTGTGCTCTTTGCATGCCTAATTTCTCATTATTCATTCATTTTGTTGTGTATATAGTGCTTTTTGCGGCACTGGTTTGGCTGGTATGTAGGGTCGTGATTAGAAAAAAAATTATATTGCCGTCATTACCTACTGACACGAAAAATCCGTTGGGTCAACAATAATTAGCTAATTCTTGAAAATCCGATCCTAGAACAAAAACGAGATGGGCAGAGAGAAATGTACAAAAAGTGCCAGTCGTTTTTTTCTTTTTCATTTGTTAGAAGGCAGCATTTCATATTATGTGTGTATATATAAACGCACACTTTTACAACTTCACAGAAACACTAATTACGTCTGATCAGCTTGTTGCCGACACATGTCAATGATACTCAACTGCTGCTGCTGTTGACATTTGAAAAACTTAACGAATCCTATAAGCAAATCCATGATGTTATTATTGTTAATGCAGTTTTAGTCGTAGTAGCTACGTACATACACATTGGACATTCAGTCTTGCAACAACACCGTGGTGTGTAAAAACACATAACACATCGCATCATCATTCTCATCATCCCACTGACATTGTACACATGTACTGAGCTAGTTTAACAAGGAAAATACTGCACGCACTGCCAACGCGAAGATTTTCTAAGGAATGGAAAGTTTAGTTGGACAAAATATCTAAGAATCAGAGACTTTAAACATAAAATATAAGCTGATCCTCTTCAAATCTTCGGCATTTCCATTTTTAACTCATTTTTCGTTCAATGGCACACTAACCAAAAACAACAATGAATGAAACAAAAAAGAAATGAGCTTCACAAAAAACATAAGCCAAACCCATAAGATATCGTATTATTATGTTTCGTAAAAAACATGTAAAGCTATTTTTATAAAGCATATTTTATGGATTATCCAACACGAGCAGAAGAGTTATCATACAGTCATATCCAAAAATATTTTCTTTCATGCATTTTCCAATTTATAAGAAATGCGAGGGATCAGTAGTGGAGCACAAAAGTACAATGAAACACATATGGAAATAATGAGTAAGCTAGTCGACAACGACATGTCAAAGCATTCAAACCTTACATCACCATGTGTTCCTTCACATTTTATTCTCTTTTCAGAAAATCCATACTTTTCAGTGATGCTGTGACGCGATGACACAAGATTCCCAGTATTTTTCTGTCGTTGGCTTCCAAAATAACATATAAGCTGGGTAACTAGTTAAAAATATCAAAACTTTAACACGTATATCAACATGCCGAACTCTGCACTACTAAATCGCTTCATGTGTGTACCTTGCATATATAACCTAAAGTAGAATGGATTCAAGCTAGACGTGATTTCTTTGAGTATGCTGCCAAAATTAGGTAGACATACTTTTCAGAAGATTAAAAAAAATTGTTTCCAAGAACTCTTTAGAGCACTTCCGACTGATGATACACATTCATTCACGGACGTTTGCACTATATCATCAAGATACCTTTAGTTTAAAAAATGTGATGTGATTATCTATACGAAATTTATGTGCACGATACTATGTACTAGAGTATACTGTTTT
>JAQIWO010001297.1:0-10579 GCA_034695405.1 Entomobrya muscorum | reverse complement strand
GCCAGACACCTAATGGATTAACTATTTCAGTTTACCTTCCTCCTCGAATACCCGCGTTCCAATACTAATAAAATTGTTGTCTTGATTTTAAAACCACCGTTGAAATTCACTGGTGTTCACCGGTACACAAAAGGGGCAGAAAATGCATTAGAAATAACACTGATATTGCATGCATAACTCTTTGGTGTTGAAAACATCGAAAAATGAATTCAATTTCTATCCAAACCTTTTCTGCATCGTCGTCAGTAAATCTAAAATCAAATTGAAATTATTGGTTGGAAAATAAGCAGTATTAGATATTAAATGACAATAACATTACTTATGAGAGCAAAAATATAATATAATGTAGCACCTATTTATGTTTTGCAATATTAAAACAAAGACCTTTTGTATAATCTAGTGCCCTTTCCCATATATTTTGTAATTTAGTAGATAAATATATCAACACAACCGGCACATTTGGCATCCACTTAAGTATATTATATAATTCTAGCTAAGATATTCAAAGCGGCGCTAAGTTGACATACAATTTTTTTTATGCATCACACCCTAGACAACCGATAGCTTCATTGAGAAACTGATTGTCTCGCAAAAAACTACAAATGTCACCAGCATTATAAACTTTTGGGTTAAACATTTTATGTGTGAGCATTTAGTTTTTGATGTATGAAAAAAAAATACATTTTCATAAATGTTTGCTTTGTCATATTTTTTATTCTGGCTCAAATATTACATGTAGTCACCATAAAAATAATATAAAAAACACGAGAAATAGCTTCTTTATTTCAAAAAACTCAATAGCAAATTAGTTAATTGCAATGAAAAAAGGTGAGCAGAGGGTAAATTTTTCCGATTTTTCAACGGTTCAGATCGAGGCTCCCAGGCTCTAATGCAAAAAAGTAAGCCTGTTTCTATGAACGTGTACTTTTTTTTAGCCCTGAAACATTTCTGAAATTTGAAAGAATTTGTGTACAGCAATTAAATGTAATTTTGCTTTTAGCCTTTTTGAGTGCAAATGTGAGCTAATTAAAATCAGCATTTTACTTGATTAGTTCAAGGTTTTGTATGACGCCACCAACAACTTATTTTGCAGTTTTCGAATTCCATGTAATAAGCAAGTAGATTAAATTGCAAAGCAATAATCAATAATAATCGTGTGTGCGGGGGTGGACAGCAGCGGCTGCCAAGCAGCATAGCTTGCCTCTGCAAGACGGGCAGTACGTGTGGCCGCCAACTTAACCTCAACTTAAAATATTTTTTAATCGGCAAATGAGTCATACATGATAATTCCATTGACAATGGACTCAGAAAAGATGAATTGGCCTTTATATACTGAGCACAACCCTGCCGGAGACTAGCATGTGGATAGTAATCCTTGTTAGTATCTCTAGTTTAAGCGTTCGTTGACCTGGATAACCCCATATTCATGTATTTACTCATTTTTATAATTTGATAACAAACTCATATTTTGCACTCTACAATATTTCGATTCGCTTTTCAAATTTTGAATCCATATTCATCTATCATCAAGGCACGTTGCGCAGGAGCGGCGCAAATATTAAAATTAAGCGTTCAAGTCGCTCATTTTTTAAATACACATGAGAGTATTTGCGTGAAATTTACGAAACTATTAAAAACTATCAGAAATTTAAGGAGAAATTACGATCGTTTGTGAGCTATAAACTTATTTGATTAAAAAAGTATAAATAGTTATGTGTCAATTAATGTCTTATATTTTATGATATTGCCGCTTTATGTTTGCACTTCATACTAAAAATCCGTTCAGTACATGGACAATTATATAAAATGAAAAGGTATCTATTAACCAAAAAATTCTAAAACCTGTAATTATAGATGTTTTATTTAATTTAAAAACAATATTTATGGCATTTATGAAAATATCTATAAATATACTGTCACATTTTCTAGATCATTGATTGTAATAAACCTTATGGCGATTGCAATGATCCTTTATTTAGCATGGACCTCCTGTAATTGTCCGTTTTGAATACATGCCCTTTACTTTGCATTCCTCTTCGAACACTAAAGTTCCAAGAAAAATAACATGTGTGTCACATTGTGCCGTTCCGTTCCGGACGGCCGACTGAGCCGACCGTTCCAATTAGCTGATGTAAACTAGAAAAACCAAATGGTCAGAACGTAAACATCATGTATAAAAATACAGTATATTTATATGATATTATATTTTAGTATTAAGCATTGATTTTACGTGTATTAATTATATTGTGTAAATTACGTTTTATTTCATATTTAAACTTGTAAACCCTATACAATGGCAATTTTGGGGGATCCTATCATCGGGCATTATATGACCTACATGCACACTGAACTAAATCTAGCAAAACAATTTAAAATGCCACCACAACATCTCAATATGGAGTGACACCTGTTAATACTAACAGTTTTATTCAAGAATTAATACTTTACCTGAACAAAAAACTTATAAAATGATAAGAAGTTTTTTTATCTTGAAATTCTTGACAACTCCATTATTTTAACTGGTTTGAACTGTCAGGTTTCTATTACATGCAATAAGATTTATGCAATATCAGGATTGGATATATTTTCATATTTTTTATATGATTTAATCATAAGCGTACAAGCAAACATATTATCAGCTGTACGGATTTTTATTTTGAACTAACAAGCATATTTGACATGTAGCCTATGCAATTAGGTGGTTTTATAGTGCATTTGGGGTGACTAATGTGATGTGAAAAATAAATTTTATGATTACATTTTAAATTTCATGTAAATGCAAAAATCTAGTAGTCACCTTAATAATAATAAGAAGAAATGGGCTACAACCTTGTAACTTGTAAATGATGTGATCGATGTAAGGTTTAGGTTGTTTACTGAATGCGTCAAACAAAGTGTCTAGCATAAACATGTCTAGCATTTATTATGCAAATTCGAGTAATTTATAACAATTGTAAATAAAATGTAGCCGACAAAAATAGAAATTAGTGTCACTATTATACGTATTTTTTAAGTTTTATTACGACGGCATAAACATTAAATCTTCAAATTTTGATACCTATGAAGAACGGAATCAACTCACCATATCCAGAGGCTAAAACAAAAGCAGAAATATAAATGACAAAAAAAAGTTGTTCGTCCAAGATTGGACGGATATATTTATGAGCTTGCAGGTATATAAGCTTGCGCATGTAAAAAGTATGTTGAATGTATTGTATATGAATGAAATATTAAATGTATTTCTTGCAGGGATGAATTTGGAATAGAGATTGTGTGACTTTGTTAGTCTGGTAGGAAGGAAGTCAGTGGAGAAATACAAATTGACAAATTTAGGGAAATGAGAACATGTCTGAGTTAAACAAATTTATTTATTGCAAAATGCTTCTAAGGTCAAAGGTCTCGTTAGCACGTGCAGACCACTATTAAACCTACAAATCTCTTTCTCTCCGTTATTTCATGAGATTTTAAAATGCGGTATTTTATTGGGGGGCTTCTTATATTCTTTGACACAAATTTATTGTTGCTTAATTACCAATATTTCATAAATTAAGTAGTGGACCACTTGCCACAAGGATGTCCAAATATTGTTACAGTTTCATCAACTAATTCAACTACATTTTATTATGGAACGCCAGTTAACTTTCCTTCGTTCTGACACCCGTAGCAGATTTAAGTAGGTGGGCGTGATAGGAATCCACGTTCACTTTCATAATAAGTGTTAAAACCTCTCTTTTTCATTGAATACAAATAGAGATGTAAATAAATTATTATAATTACGTCATGTTCATAGAAGGGCAATTTTTTTATTAAATACAACCCTTCAAAATAATTCAGAGAGCATGGTAGTTACAAAATACTACAAAACTACACATTTAAAACCGAAATTTTAATAAAATGCAAGATGTTTTTTTTCAAAATCATTTTGAAATGTAGCGGTCAAGATTTTCTTTCGCTAAAAGAAAAAGTCTAAAAATACGCCATTATTTCTACAACTTCTCTAGAGCTGCAATATGAAGTTATAAAAAATTAAATTGCTAATGAATGAAACACCCCAAGGAACAAAACCAGCGGTTTTAATTTTTATAATACTCATTAATCAAGTATTAATTGAATTTAATGAAAAACATTGTAATCCAACCAATTTACTCAATGCTTTTGTGGATGATATGTGTGTGGCTGAGTCAGTCAAATACGACAAAGCCCCGTTAATTACGGAATACGTAAAAAACATAAGTGATAGTTTATCAAATAATAACATGCATCTTAATGCTAGTAAAAGTAATGTTATCATCATAGATAATTCCAAAGGTAAAAAATATAGTAAATTTAATGTTTCTGTAAATGGAAGTGTTCTCCCAAAAAGCAATGTTGGTAAGCTTCTAGGAGTTATTATTAACAACAAGTGTAATTGGAACGACCATGTTGACTTTATTTATAGCAAAGCCTGTAAAAAATTATCTACCTTCGAAGGCTAAAATGTTTTGGTTTTATGCAACGTCAATTATCCCTGATGTATATTTTACATATACGTAGTGTGCTGGAGTACTGTTCCGTTCTTTGGTCAAACTACCTAACGCAGGAGCAAGTGAAAAAATTGGTTAGTGTTGAAAAAAGGGCATTGTCCATCATATGTAACAAATACGTAAGCAATAGGAATTATGATTATATTTGTAAGAGCTTTAACATGCGTAGTCTGGTAGAAAGATGGAATGACTTACTGCTTGGATTTGGTAAGAAAATTATGAAAAATGAGCGATGTAAACAGTGGCTTGAAAAATTCCAAATTTCTCGGCTCAAGAATTACAGTAGTAGGTACAATAAAAATTTGTTCAACTTTCGTGCTGTACCTAGTAAGTATGAACGTTATCGTAGATCCACTATCCCGTCACTAATAAAACTTTTAAGAGAGCGATGTTAATTGAGTTGTACAAGTTTAAATGTATTTATACAGGTTTAATGAAATGCCAGTGTACGCTTTAGGTAAAAAGCCAAATTATGTATTTTTTTAAATTTATCCTTTCTTTTCCTGCTTTGTTTGTTTTTATTTTATGTCTCTGCGCCCTAATAGGCTGCGTAACCTCTTCTAGTTATTTTTTATCTTCTTTATGTACTCCAAATTTAATCTCTTATGTATCATCTTCAGTTTGCCAACGTGTAACAAACTGCGTAAGATACTGTATTAAGATTCTTTTCCCGAATAAATGAATAAATAAATAAATGAAACCAGCAATTGATAATATTCTGGATCGCAGGATGTAGATGAAAAATTCAGATTAGTAGAATTTATTAAATAGTTATTTTTGTAATCACTGATTTGACTAATAAGAGAAACATGTTGTGTCCAGTAGAAAAGGTAGTGGCCCGAGCGTAGCATAAAAACAAGCGTCAAATTGAAACTGTATTTTGCCTTGCCAAAATATTGTGATAAATATATTTATTTTCAAAGTTAATTGAATGTTACATCTAGACTGTAGCTATCTGAAATGTATCACTACGCAAGGTCGAGTCTGGCTTTGATTTAGCTCATAGCAAGTCATTATAATAAACTTAATTGTCTATAAGAGCAAGCATCTCAGGAACAAAATTTGTGGTTGCTCTCTATGAATCTTCATTGAAGTAGCTACGAATCGAAATACTTTATAAGTTGCATTAATCAGAATAGCAAGCTAATCTTAAGCAGAGTCTCAATCCAAGCAATTTTGTTGTTGATGAATCGAACATCCGACTAAACAAAAATGATTAATAAAAATAAAGGAACACTCAGTGTTAGAAAAATAGTCAAAGGAGAAATACGAGATTACTTTATTGACCGTGGTCAATACAAATCCAGTTTTGGAAATTTTATTGCACTTTTGAAATAGTTCTTTTCGCTTCTCGAAATCGCCTGTTCTGTACATTTAAAATATGAATGATTTTAAAGAATCTTGCAAAGTTTATTGCCCTTGTTAAATATCTTTTTCGCCTCTCTCACTCTAATCTAAGAGTAAATATGAAGAAAAGTTTTGCAGTGACCAGACGGTTTGGAGTCTTCGGGTGAAACCAAAAAGATTGACAAACTTTTAGTGTGCTGATATCTGGTCATCCATCAATAATCAAAAATATGTTTCCACACTACATAATTCCTGAATTGTTGCATATGAAAATGTTCAGTTCGGGAAATTTTAAATGAAATTGGGGATTTGTAACCAAGAGAATCGGGCCTTTAGCACTATTTTCCCAAACATGATGAAATCTTGATTTATTTATTCCTTTTCTTTTAATACCATACACCTGGCAATTTAATTGTCCTTTCGTTAGAATTTATAATTATTTGAGCAGCCTATTAGTGGAAATTGATAAATAGGTAAACATTGTAATATTACTGGAATAACTTTTTTTGTACTATTTCTGAATCTTGCAGGATTGGCTTTAATTTAGCATATCGCAAAAACATAAAAGGTAATTATGCTCTAAATTATTTCAACTTTTCATGCGAATTTTACTACCCGTCTTGTACTCCGAAGTACCTTAGTAAACCTTCTGAATAATTTATGAAGCACACCATCAACCTAAGCCTCAATACCTTCCATTTTGTGCGTTTTTTATCTGCACCATCGTTGAATGGACTGATGTAAACTAGAAGAATGACAGTGAGGGGCAATGCACACTATATGATACTTTTAGATTAAACATTGATAATATTCATTAATTATAATAAAACAATTCACTTTTATTTTTATAATTTAAGATACACTCTCAATTACTGATTTTTTTCTTCGGAAAATCAAAACCCACTACCTCAGGATGTACCAATCATATCCTGACCATGCGACCACTTTCCCGTAAAATCATTTGAAAGCGCCGTCCAAACCATACAAAATAATTGATTTGTTCCTGAAACAACTGACACATCCATTCAAGAAGTACTAGGTCCTGCATGAAAAACTTTAATCATATCACCAGGGCCTTCCAACTTTTTCGCGTTATCAAATTCTTGAAAATTAAAATCTGGTCACGGGTATGTGCCAATATGACTAATCAGGCTTTCAATATCTGGAATCTGTAAAGAAACAAGGCGACTGTTCAAAGGACCTCGATTGTAATTTCCAGACATTCTTGTTCATTTCATAGACCTAGTTTGAGTTTAAGAGGTTTCCCCAAAAACTCCGGTAAAACATAGTGACCGGACACTTCGATTTGCGTTTACTTGCAATTTTTACACTGATAATAATTACAATTACAGCGCTCACAAGGGTTTTACGTACACTATCTGATCTGATATTAAAGCTGTTGATATTAAAAATGCAAATTATGCAAATGTAAATTAACAAAGGGTTATAAATTCCAAAATTAAGCTGGCAGCAGGTGCTGTTTTACAAAATGGAAATATATTTATACGCTAATGGTGTTCAAATTCCAAAGCTTTTAACGGCTAATGAAAAGATTATATTAATTTTATGATAGAATGAATAAAAACAACACTCCAAAATTATTTTAAAATGTAGGCAACAGTCTATTGTCTTTTTTGTCTAGACCATTGAATAAATAAAATGTTAAACTTACTTTAAGGATTCGGAAAATGTTATTACAAGCATGATCAACTTAATAGAACGTAACCTTTCCAGGTCCACATAATTATATGTTTTTACATCTTTCCAGCTCATTCATATTCACCCTATGAATAGCTTACGGATTATCTTTATGCTCCATGCCTAATTAATCAAAGTTATGTTTTTAACCTGGTGTCCTAGCTATGCAAGATCCTCCCAATGTTCACTGCATCTAATGTTTTCTATGATATGAAAGGAGTCTATTCTTTCCGGAAACGATTTTTTTGAGAAAACGTGGCTTATCGGAAAGAATTCGGCTGTTGAGTTGGTGTTCATATCTTTAACCTAAAGTAAACTCAAAGTGTTTTTTACAAAGTGTTGAAAATATTTATTGTGGGATGATGCCATGTATAATGCAAGTGATATCTGGAATATATATGGACCATTATGAAACAATAACACGGAGTCATGAGTTGATATAATGGTCAACTGGCCAAATGTCTAACCAAACCACAACCTTCGTGAAGACAAACTAAAGTGTTCAGATTAAAAGTCTCTCCGACTATCTGTATGAAATGAAGTTTCCGTCTCATAACGACAAGTATTTTCTCTTATCAGACATTGCCATTGAAAGCAACGCAAATGTTACGCCATATTCTATTGAGAGCATTGTATGATTTGCATTTATTGAATAGTATGCACGTGCAGAAATATTGTATTTTGGATTTGAGCTTAACTTTGTTCATGATCCGAAAAATTAATGTGCTGTACTATCAAATCGAAGTTATTGATTAAGAAAAAGAATTATGAGCTAAGTAAGCTTTCTTCAATCATAAGCTTATATTAAATATTCAATTTGAACATTCGTCCCCTTTCTATGTCCACGTTTTGCATAACCAGGCAACGAATCGTGACCTTTGATAATTACGCCAGATCCCGCATGGATGCCCATATATATTTCAGCTCCATGTCTTGGTGTCAGGTTAGAGATTCACATGAAAACGCTCCGCTTTTTTTGAAATTATGTTTGCGTGGAACATTAACATACAATAAGTAAGTAGGTCTGTTAGTTGACAGAAGTTAATTGTGCTGAAAATGATCAAATAAGTAAGACACTGAATTTTCAGGTTTAAAAAATCTAGGCCTGTGAATAATTCACAATGACACGGATATCTCCCTTTAATCTCTTTATTACATTCTGTGATTAAGTGATTAAATGAACTGAAAGATCTGATCTAATGAGTTGACTTAAATGCAGGGGCTTACGATGGGGTCCCCCAGTGTCCCTACGGGGACAGACCGTATGAAAGAAATAGTCGACAAGGTCGGACGATGGCCTAAAAAAGTTAACTTATTCAAAAAGCCAACGAAAATTATGCCTTAGAAGAAAACATTTTTAAGTGGCTAGAGTATTTCGAATTTTAAAGAGCACGAAATGGGTTTGTTTGATCATGTCTATCCGTTCGGCCGTCTGTCACCACGATATTTCAGAAACCGTAAGGAAATCCAGAACGTTGTTTTTATTAAGTGCTTATGTAATGACGAAGCGGCCATTCACAATCCACCATATGTAGGTGTAAATTAACTGTTACAACTGGCTACTTTTTTCAACGGTGTTAGAATCCATAGTTGAATTCGTGCGCTTTCATTTGAAGGCTGATTTAATAAGAAGTTCATCGGTGCATGTAAAAATTTGCTTCCTTTTATCTGTGGCTTGATTTTAGTTATATTCATCTGAAATAATTACATATCTGTACCGTGAATGTTTTAATACTTAAAAACTAACTTATGCCAAATTTTTTTATTTAACATGCACAATGGCCCATTTTTTCAGGTTTAGACCCAGGCCGGACCGGAGGTTGTTACCCCTCTGCTTGAATGACTCGCAGTAATAAACTTGGGGTACTTACAGATCTAAGTTTAAGTGGTGGAAAAGATGTCAGATTGTTTAAACTATTTTTAAATCGGATATTGAATTTCATTTTCCCTTTAACTCTTCAGATCTGATGGATAATGAGATCCCAATGATATCTTTATGACTTATGATATCACCAGGTCCAGAGCTATCCTAATTAATTTCTTGCTTCGACTGTTTGAAAGTAGGTAATGCAGAAAAAAGGAACCTTGTGCAGTGTTTATTGATTCTTACCATTATTACAATTGCCTCAAGAGAAACTTCACATCTTGTAACTCTTGGTGTAATTCTCACCGTTAAAATCTTTTGTGCGACCTAAGAGACAAGTAAAAACTAAATGTGTTTTAAAAGAAGCACTTGTAAATAATAAAATATTAACTGTTAATCAATTTAACCAAAAGTGCAAAATTATTAATACATGGAGAAATTAGGTGCTATAGCAGAGTTTTAAAAACTATTTTTTGCAGAAGTGTAGCATGGAATTAAACAAAATTAATTGCTAATCAGTCTATCAAGCGATACATAATATTTGGGATCGGGGGCTGAGGAGGAAGGATTTTAACTGTTCATGACCATTTGTTTTCAATTTGTGCAAATTTTAAAAATATATGAGAAATACATACGTCAATTACAGAGGGACACATCAAAAAGCTATGTGATCATAACTATCATCACATCTTAACTGTGGAGCACCTGCTGATTGCATGCTCAGGCTACGTGGCCATACCTTAAGATACGAATCTAATTTTACATAGCAGTGCATAGGAATGGATGTGGGGTAATTTTCAAATTTATGCATCGGAAATAGATGCAATTTTGCAAAATGTAATACATGAAAATGAAATAAGCTCATGGTCTCTAGTTTCAAAGGCTTGTAATGGCGAATGAAAGGATAAACATCCAACTAACAAGGTGGGGAACATGACCTTCCTATTTCCGCTGGCATGTGGGCTTTTGATTGGTTCCCGTTGAAAGTTCATTAATACGAATATAATTTTATTTTCATGGAATTTATTCAATTTCCACTCTGAGGTTGACTCATTACCAAAGTTACTCTGTGGATGACCCAAATCTAAATTTAGTTTTCCATGGAGTAAATTCAGAAATTAGTTAACTCCAAAAAACGATAAATCTT
>JAQIWO010001296.1:0-10580 GCA_034695405.1 Entomobrya muscorum | reverse complement strand
GTATGGAAACCAGCTTTATGTTGATACATTTAAGACGTTAATTAATCAATATCAATATCAATGCTGCATGAACAATTTAACGGCAATGAAGGTTTTATTAATTCCATATTATGAAGCAATACACGTTTTTAATTTATTGGCTTTTCATACTATTCATCACATTCCTATCAATTTTTTGTGTTTACAAAGCTGCGTTTATAAAAATTCCTATTCGTCAAATATAACCTTTTCATCTTCTACCAACAAGCCATCACCTTGCTTTATTGAAACAGTATCTGATATCAAATAGTTTTTCTTCGGTGGGACGATCCACAAATGTATGGAGTTGTGTCAACTCTGTGTTTTTCATGGCGAGAGCTTCCAATCTCCTCATTCCTTAAAAAAAGTTATTGGAGAGTATTCTGCCGGCTTTTTAAATATTGTGAATGTTGAATGCAATTTCACAATTGAAAATAATTGTTAGTCAGTGCATCAGCAAGAGGTATGGAATTGAGCGTGTGTACCAGAGTGTATATGTCTATCTTTTGTGACATCCACCAATCGGTTCTCACTGGGGCTCGGGACAAAGTTAAAACGTATTCTGGGATTTTATTAATAACTCGTAGGTGACAGTGCACTTATTGTTTAACTGTAATTTTTTGTATTCTAAGTTTTATTTCTTCCGTGTTTACAGTGCGGTGGAAAGTTTCATACGAATTAAACAGCTTCGTTTTTTGGTCTAGTTGAAGGTGTAAAAATTGTGTGGGAATAGAATGAGTAGATGATGCCATGTGCATTTTTACCAAGCCTGAAGGTTACGTTTAATTTGCATCTCGTACTATTTAAAAATTTCAACGCCATTTAATCATTTTCTCAACATATGAAAACCCTCATGTTGCACAGGTTTCTCTAAAGCATGTATGTTCTTTATCTAAGGAAAGTGCTAATATCTAAATGATATTTTATAACAAAGCATTCAACCGTTTAAATGTGAGCGATAAATAAAATTTGACATGTCCTGCATTAATTTTACGTTTTTCAGTCATTTTCTCTCATTCTTTCTCTGCAACATTCACCATCGCTTTGAAATTGATAGAGTTTTCCCATTAAGAAACATGACGTAAATCATGTCATATATGTAAATGTTCCAGGATTCAAAAAACTTAATGTATGTATTTTTGTTAGGAATCCCTATCTGCAAGACATTGGATTGCAAAATATGCAGATGTAGGATGTGCAAACTCCCATGGTTACGAAACGATTGATTAATTTTTTTAAACTTGAACGCGGCCATTGCACTGAAAGTAGCTTCAAATTAATGAAAAGTACGGCAAAATAAAAAAAGAAAAGCTAATGAACAAATATGAAGTTGTGAAATTATTTTAAGTAATGCAAGTGAGCTTTAATTGCAAACATGATGTGTTTGTGAAGTTTGAAGCGGCCGCAGCAATAATTACATTCTTGCTTGCAAGTCAAACCAAGCTTCAGCGCCAGAAAAAGTTATTGTACGAAATTAGTATGTATGAAGTAATAGATACAACTTCGCCATAGCCGTGGTCTCAAACAGTAATACCACGAAGTTAGGTTCATGAGCAAAATGCGTGGTATGTAAATCAATCCAAGAATGCTCCAACCTCTAAAGCCACAGGTGGATTGACATTGTTACTTAACGGCCAAGATTATGCCAGAACAGTAATGTCCCCAACTTAAACTACTCAGGCTCCTTTAACAAGACCTGAATTTGTAAAATTTGATTCTGAATTTGAAATCGACCTTATAGTCCCTTTTATGATGAGTAGAGAGAGGAGTCGTCAAGAGTGGAGGATTAGAGTCAGAATGAAACTCTCAGATGAGTTCTGTTTTGGCCTGAAACAATGTAAACCCCACTTTCTCAAGTTATGATGATGATTTAAGGCGGGTGTGCATTATTTTCCAAATGGCACGGCAACGAGTATTTTTCGAGAGAAACAAAGAGAATGCAAAAGATACAAGCTTGAAGCAAGCAAGCAAGAAGTTGAGTACAAGCTTGCATTCAGACTTTTAAATCTCTTCACAAGGATGTTCAAAACTTGTTTTTTAATGTTCGAAAATTGCTAAAACTGTTAGTTGTAATTACTTCTTCAGTTGCCACAGAAGAGAGGTCCTTTTCAATGCTCAGAAGACTAAAAACCTATTTGCGCTCTACTATGACACAATGGCGGTTAAATAATATTTGTAGTCTGCAATCTACATATGTATCAGGATATTTTAAATGAAGTTGATGATGAAATTGTAATGAACGAATTTATAATGAGAAATACTTATAGAGTTTCACAGTTTGGTTGTCTGTCCGGTCCTAGATGTGTTATGTAAATGTATTATTGTGTACGTATGTGTCTGTATGCAGTATGTGTCTTTAGTTTCCTTTGCATTGTACAACATAATGCATAACTGATAAAATTAAAAAACACTATAACAATGGCACCAATTTTACAGTATATTGTTTTTTTGAAATCTAACTACCCCACACGAAAAAATACGTTCCGCAGCGCCTGATATAAACAGAAATGAAGCTTTCATGGGTTCATCCTAGTTTATCATATCCATCTGTTTTGCGATTTGTTGTAATCTTTATTTTGAGGAGCACAAACACAAACACTATGTTTTAGAACTTTGATGGATATATTCCGTAAGTTTACGTAACGATATATACTCAAGTTTTAAAAAACTTACAGCGTCATTACTGATTGAGATTGAGGTAATAAAACTTATTAACTGGGTTTATGATTACGCGTATGTGAATAATTTTTAGCAAGAAATTTATAAAATTCCATGATTTCTGTTTATTTGAGTACATTTATTGACGCTAGTCGATGCATTTCATTCCTAATCTTGGGCATATTGAAATATGATATTGGTTAGAAAGTTGGACGCCTGTGCCGCATTTCTGACTTAGGGAGCGATCTGTAGCAGTACAGATAAAATAGACGTGAATAAATGTAAAAAATTTGGAGCCAACGATGACGATGATTAATAGCCATGAACCCATGACATATTCATTTTATTTTATTTAAAGTTTATTATGGTAAAAGTTTGGTTTTACGAAGAGTAGCATTTAATCACACAAACTTTAGACACATTTACATTTACACACATAATATTTGCACATGCATCTAATAAGCCATCGTTTTCTAATCTATCAAATATTGTGTCCAAAACTTTTATTGTGTATTTGCATACTAATGCTTACCTGTTTATTAAATCTGTAGTACCTGATTTAAATAATTTTCCAGTAATCATTTTAAAGATAACTTTCTTGCTGTGTCCAGTACAGAGAGGAAGTTGCGCCTGCTTATTGACAATCTGCGATGCATAGCAGCGTTGAGTACAAGCTCGTAAATGGAATATTACAATGTTCAAGGGTGCAGTGCGCGTAAGCTTTAATTAAAAATATTTTTTTTCAAGTTTAGGATTTTTCATGAACGTTACAATTAACTTTGAGATTCAAATTCATTTTCATGCAATGTGGTAAAATGTGTTTTTTTAAATGTCTCATTGTTAATAAATAATTTTAAGGGAATTTCTTAAATTCCTGTTATAAGTATTTGTAAAATCATTTAATGCTATTCAGAGCACCACAGTCCCATCATACGTAAAACATGATATTACAAATTAAAAAGTTGGACGCAAGTATTTGTTTTATACAACAGTTATAGACGGGGTGAATTTTATATTCGTAGTCGATGGTATTTGCATATCCTGAGAACTAGATGATAGCAAGAAAAATAAAAACAAGAGCGATTCAAAAAGTGAAACACAGAGTGGTTAAGTAAAATCTAAAATACTAAATTTCGCGAATTAGTGAATAAAGCAAAGCCATGGGAAAATGACCTGACTAATGTTTGTTAATTATTTAAGTTTTAAGCGTGATACAATGCATGTTTGAAGATATGAATCTTAGATCCTAACAAATAAACACGTGAAATGAAGCAGGTTTGTGGCAGAAAATAATTCTGTATAAAATAGCTGAAAACTACTAGGAGAGATAATATTATATTGATTTGAGCCGAGAAATGTAGCACAGCGCATTTGTGTTAATTAACCAATTTATTAAATAAGGACTTTTTCCAGTGGGTTGCGGGTTGCAGAGCTGCCTTCGATATTTGCCCCAAATCCGTCCTTTGATTTGCGACGGACTATTAATCAGTGTTCTAACTTAGGAACAATATAATATTTAGTAGTTGGCATTTTAATTTTTTAAACGTTTTAAATTTCAATCCCAACACAAACGATTTTAGTTTTAAATTACAGACTGAATTTGTAGAGTTCATTTTTCCATTCAAGAAAAAACAACTACAGTAACACTGATCAAAATTCCAAATACGAGCCTCAACCTTTTCCACTACACATATCAATAAATATGTAGAATAAATGCAACAAATTTACATGCCTTTTTTTATAAAATTAAATGAGCCAAAAACGCATGGCAAATAAGTCATTACATGATTCTATCTACATATACCTTTTACATATTTGACGAATGACGACTAGAATAAGTTTCGATTATTTGCGAAAAACCATTTTCGTTGTAGTAGTATTTGGTACCCAAACTGAGAAGCAAAATATATGTACTAGCTGGTTGTTGTTTCATTTTCTTAAAAGTTTTGAGTATGCATTTAAACACAAACTACTTTCCTCTTGCAAACCAGGCTGTATAAGAAGACTTCGTATTTTCCTTTAAGTAAATAAATATAAGCAGGTTTTTTCGTTTGTGTTCATTCCGTTTATGGCCGGTTGGCCGTCACACAAATACCTTCAAGATTTCAGTTAAACCGAATAAATTCAATAAGTAATATAAATTTAATCTCGTGCATGTGGATGCGGGAAAAGCAAATTTCACGCTCTTCAAGAACATGTGTTATCATATAGTTTTTCATTCAGGTTAAATTAATTTTGATGAGATTGTGCTCAAATATTAAATACCACTCCTTATTTGTAACAGACTGTTTTCGTAGGAGGCATTTTTTCTTCCATAGATTTAAACTTAACACGAGTTTTCTGTACGTTTTTATTTCTAGCATTTATAATCAAGTTTAAACAATATCTACCAGATTAATGAAGGGTGCAATTAAGCTTGTGTATTCAGTATGGTATCATTCGGTCCGCAAATACCTCAATGTTCAATGTTAATAAACAATAGCGAAAAAATTTCTAATGAAATTTTTTAATTCTTGTTCATTTTATGACATTTATTTAACGCTAGCCAACGCAGCGAATTTTCCTTATGGACAGGGAGAAAAATAATGGGTCTCTTAAAATAAATAAAAAGTCGACGCCACTATTGTTTGTGTACCTTAAAAAAGAACTACTAACTTGAAGGTGTGCTGAGGTTGGTAGGGATTTGGTAGAGAATTTGAATGACTGATGAAATGAATAATGAATTACTGGTGGAAATTAAATAGGTTAACATTATATGCATTTGAGCTTCTGATCGATATCATGGAATAACAATGCGGAATTGAGGACATTGGCTTTTTTTAAAGCTTCAGGTGGCAATTTAGTTACTGGTACAGGTGTAAATGGTATCGCACGAATAAAAAATATGTATTTATGATATGTTGACATTTACCAATAAAAAAAAAGGCAATAGTTATTTTATTAATATTTTAGCCAGTGTTGAATTTACTTAATTTTATTTTGAATCTAAAGAACTATCCGCCATAAAAGTAATTTCTTGCAAAATAAATCCGCTTATCGAATAAAGTTTTACATGTGATGCAATGCAGGTTTTATTTGAATGGCCACTTCAGCTACTACAAACTATTATATCCCCCTCTACGCCCGTAATTTTAATGAATGGTGCACTTAACTTTGCAATCCTGAATCATTGTAATGTATTCATGCAGTGGGACAAGCAGTGATGAAAATGGAGGAATTTGGAGCAATCAAGGGTGTTTGAAGGCTATGGCTAGTACGTTTACTGTAGAAAAGGAAAACGTCCAGAAGCCCCAGTAAACTAATTGTAAACTTGTAGCATTGTTCTTAAGTTTAAAAAAGTATGGCCCATTCATAAAAGGAGAAATTGAACTCATCTGAAATTTCTGCAATGAGGTTTGTATTGTTCGACAAATTTCCTGATTACTAATAAATTGATCGAAAAAATGTATGTATTTCTTGTAAAATGTAATTATATTCATTTGAGGCTAGTCAACGTAATGCGGTCTCATCATGCGCGATGACAGAAAATATTTTTCTTAAGATTATTTCACCATTTAAAATTAAAATCTAGGACGCCAACATCGATTTTAAGTAATGAAACATACACCAGTAGTAATTAGGTGGGTATCGCTAATGCTTCAGTACATTGAGAGATTGCTTAAAGAAATAATTCCTAACTGTAATATCATAGTTTTTAGCTACTTTCTAAAAGTATCAAAAATGGGGAAGTGCTAAGACAAAATTGGCCATGTCTAAATGTTAATGTCCAATCAGGGATTTCTCTGCTTGTTTTAAATTTGTCTAGCTTCTGAGCAAGACAGATTGGTTTTTATAACATTTTCAAGAACTCTTAATGTTCGAATATTTGTGTTGGAATTAATATTAATGTTGAGTTTTTGTGCACGATTGGTTTGCTAAACTATCCAATTATAATTTGTCCAAAATTATGATCGCATAATTGCTTAATTCTGTTTACCTGTTCCTTAATACTATTTCAAATAATAATCCAGTAATCATTTTGAAGATTCACATTTTTGCTGCGTCCAATTTATAGAGGGAATTGCCCGGGTTTTCTAAAACTAACCATTTATGACGTTGCTTCCTAGTTAGTGAAATAAATATTCGCAACGCTCAAGGGTTTAGTGCGTTTAAGTTTTACTAAAAACTTGTATTTTCAAGAGTAGGAACTTTTATGAATGATGCAATTAACTTTGCGAGCCAAAATCATTATTAGGTATAACAGTATGCTTGCATTGTGATAAAATGTGCACCCAGAATGCCTCATTGTTAACAAATTGTTTCAAAGTATTTCTTTAATTCCTATTGTAGGCAAATTCATGTCATTCTGGTCAACGCACTGCATTCATATCACGCATATAGAGAAAGATGATATTACAAGCTTAAATATTGGACGCCAGTACTGCTTCTCTTGAACAGGAAATATTTACCAACCTTATAGATTAGTACATCAAATTTCATGCATATATAAAACACGTAAAGCGATAGCAGAATGATTAATATCAAACGGTCTGTTATTTGTTAGTAAGTGATGTATGATAGAGTGACTAATAAAGTAAAAATCGAAAATACTTAACCGAAAGTAACAATTAATTAGCGTTAACCATGCGAAAATTGACCGTTTCCATATTTCGTTAATTTTCAACTACCGATGCATTTTTTGTGATAAAATACACTTAATGACATCCTGAGCTAGACAGATTTGTTTTATGATCAAGCACTACTGACGTCAGGATTGTTACAACTCAAGTTGATATTCTGTTCATGTGCAATCTTACTGTAGCCCTGTTCTCGCTAAACAAACCAAGGGAGAAAGCCGACTAAATGCTTATCTTAGAGTAAAAATGTTCGATATATGTATACTGTTTGATTTCTGGTCGACTGGACCAGTGCAGAGAAGTATATCAACCTAATTAAAATATTAATAAGTTTTGACTTATCATGCTTTGTTTTTGCTTACATGGTATCATATTTTTGAATACATTTTTACTTAACGATCGGTTGTTCAGTAACGATCTCACAGCTAATATTGTGTATGATCGTCAGTATTGTCACATCAAACGATAAGGATGTGTCGATCCCTCGCTCTCATTTACGTTTAAGATTATCCACAGAGCTTTCAATAGTAAAATTTGTAATGTTTTGCATAAATATATCAGCTTCAAACCAATTATGTTTACCACTTATGCCTACATATCATTTGAGTTGTATACAAGTTTATATACTATCCTTCACACATAAAATATTTTATTAAGTCTCGTCTGAGTATGATTAAATAGCTTTACTTCTTGCTCAGTTAAAAGTGTATACAAATTCGAGCAAGCAAAAAAAGAAAGTCAGTGAGTAAGATTGAAGTTGTCACATGCATTATGAAAGAGCCAGAGCTATTATTACGATAATGGGTAAAAAAGGCTACACCAATAATGACATCACTGCTTGCTATCTTATCACGTCTCGAGAGTTAGGAATTGAAGGTAGTATCTGATCGGAATCGGATATTACCATCCCAAAAGAAAGGTTTTCACAGCATCTATCCATTATTCTTGTCATCATTAATTTGCGTACGGTTCAGTAGTGATCTTAATTACTAATACTGAGAATTGCTGAGAAGCAATATATTATTCACTCTCTGGTTTTCGTTTTATTTCCTGAATTTAATTTTTTGACTGGTGTCTAGACGTCCTATTTTCCTTTATTTCGAGATATATCAAGGATTTTTGTGCTCGTTTTTGTTCGTTGCATGTCCCGTAGGTGTCATCACTTCTGAAAACCTATGATATTATTGGTAAGATTAGCAGACTGATAACTAAACTTGTATTCAAGTTCGTCAATTGTTCGAGTTTGATAAGTGCACAGAAAGACTGCATTTTTGAGATTCGTCACCATTCGCCATGATTCAAAATAAATAAAAGACAAAATGATTTATTACGTCGGAGCGCCAGGTAGATTTCAAAAGACAATTCAGATAATAGCATTAATAAAATTATTTTAATAATTACTTTGAAAATTCGCAGTAATGATTTTGTTTGTTTGAAACTACGAACTACATACCGAATCAGGTTTTCTATTCATCATCTCTCAAAACACAGTTTTTTTTTTAATTGGTGAGGATTATTTTTCTGCGTACATTACTTTAACTAACCACTTTAATTAAATTTACAGTATTTAAACTTTAATTTAGCTTTCTAATTCTGTCTGCAAAGCTGTTTTTTTAAATTTTTAGTTAACTTAGAAGTGTTAAAGGTGGTGGAATATTTGTTTGGATAGTTAACATGTTGAGTCTGACTCAATCTTCTTCCCATAAAATAAGTAGTACTTTTATTTTAAATTTCCGCCTCTCCTTCATAATAAATAAAACATCTCCAGAAAGTTGGGACTCAAACACAGGGTTTAATCAGAATTGGAATTTTGTTAGCCTTCCAAATATAAAGTTTTTCAGTGCATCTTCCTTTCTCCATCTTCCTGCAATTTTTTACGGTGCAGTTGTCGTGGTTTCGTCAGCTTAATTACAGATACTTTATTTTCTACTTCCAGTTACCTCTAACTTGACCGTACACTATTACATCATTTCCGGATGTTATAAAGCCCGAAATCATCAATAGAAGTGTTTTGAACTTCAAATTTTTTTCAATTGTAAATATTGTTATTCTCACACTCACTTAACAGTTCGTATTTCAACTTTATATTGAGGAAATTTTTTGCAGAATTGCCAGTGGCTTAAATCAACTGCAGAGCATTTTTCAATTCTTTAAAGCATGAGCAATTTTGGATTTAATTTCAGTTAATTTCACAGATTTCCACAAATAGCCAAGACAATCTTCGTTACGTCTACTTTGTTTCCATGGTCAAAAAATTTCAGCCATCGTTCATAAGAATGTGTACTTTTCAATATCCAAATCCAGTATGCGAATCAACTGTACCAAATTAAGCAAGAACTTACCCATTTAGGTCCTCATTCAAGCGCTCACGATTTGGCGCAACAGCTAGCTTGCACATCTTTTTTAACTGTTTATAATCCGTGCTCCTTAAACTGGCGACTTCAACTGATTCGAAGTAAGTTCCTAAGTAAGAAGCTTTCTAACAATTTTTTAACTGAAGATTACAATATTGACGTAATAATTTGTTGTTGATAATAACGAGCTTGTTAATAAGTTGCTAATTAGCCGGAGGTAATCATTAAAGTTCGGCGGAAAAAGTTGGTTTGTGTTTACGGTTGAGCGTTTCACTTTAATTTGTGGGCAGGGTCAGTAACACTTTTTTATATAAAAGTTTCTAGCATAAAAAACTAGTAACAAATTTCAACGTCGTTTAAAATTATTTCAGCTTGTGCTTAGGTACACTGTAAGACAGATATCAGGGTAGAGTCATCGGATATAGAGGATTAACCAATAAAATAACTAATAACAATAAGTGAGTTGACCAATTACATAATGTGTTCATTTTATTAATTTGTTAGTTTACGCGTGATACAATGAACTTTCGAATTTGAGTGACCACTTGAGCTACTACTATTTAAATATTATTTCCATCTCCTTTTGTTCTAAGTATAAAACGTTTAAAACTGAAAATCGAAAGCACAAGCAAGTTTATCGACATTTAGACTAAAACGTTTTATGAATTGTCGCTGAACGAAAGTAAAATAGCTAGTGAGGCAATTATGCCACCGTGGAGCTGGCGTTTTGAAAATGTAAAGGATCTAGTCACGTTCAGTTCAGGCTACCAAATTTACTTTTCTCGAAATGTTTGAATCTGCAGGAAGTGTGTTACTTTAAAAAAAATTATGTATTACTTGACCAAGATTTGGAAAGTGGAAACTTTTAATAAAAGTTTTCAGATTTTGTGGCTGAAAAAATCTGCTTAAAGATAACAAGAGTTACTCTGCGATC
>JAQIWO010001295.1:0-10582 GCA_034695405.1 Entomobrya muscorum | reverse complement strand
CCCGGAAACGGGTCGCGAACGCCAAAAAAATCCCGGATTTTAAAAAATAAAAATAAAAACGGGTGACCCGTTTTTTCGGGATCGCGGAAACGGGTCGCAAATGGCAAAAAATGGCCAAAATCCCGGAACGTGTATTTTTTTGCCCGCCTGAAGGCAGGCAAAAAACCCGGAATCTGTGATTTTTTTGCACGCCTCACGGCGGCGGCGAATTCTTTTGACACGATCCCGGAAACGGCGTTCGCGAAGATTCCGGGTACCTGATTCACTATGTGATAAAACTGATGCTATTAGGTTTTACGTACAAGCACTTCAATAGCGTTAATATTGATATTGATAGCAGCAATTACTTATATGTACTTTGAAATTGGTTATTATTAATTACTTACAACTTTCAATGAAAGATGAAAGATCTCACTGTCAATGAACGATTTTTTAACTACAAAACCCAAGCATGAGACTACATAAAAACGAAGATTCAAAAATGATCTGAATTAAGAAATATTTTAAATATCATATTTAATTGGTTTTAAATGAAAGAATCAAACATATTATCTGGCGTTTTATGCTCCCACTTTTAGCACGTTTACTTCTTAATCAAGAGGCTCGGCAGTTGTAGGCATCTCTCTATATACAATTTGTAGATAAAGTAGCTAACGTCATAAATGTACAAAGTAAACTCAGGTGCTGAGGAAGCTCCCAATTTTCTTGAAAATATATTTCTTGTATGTAAGAAACTGAACACTTACAATTAGCAACATGTTCTTTACCTTGTTATGTAGCAGGTACTTTTAGTCAGTACGTGTTGTGCAGGGATTTTTCCTTCTGGAGGAAACGTGACCTTCTCATGAGTGGGATTCAACTTTCATCATTCATAGTTATAAAATATTTAGTACCAGCAAATAGAACTAAATTTTTAAGAAATTAGTTGCACAAGAGAAGATCTATTTGAGTGCTTGTACATATTTCGATGCCAAAAACACTATATGAAAATGTCTTAATAGTCTCAAGGAAATATGTTAAGAGACTTTTACTATTGTATTCCGTGAATCTGAATATCAAATAATAATAATAATAATAATATTTATAGCAATCAGCGCCCCGCCCAGGGTTTTTATGCTGACTGATTATTTTGTCACTTATTGTCCACTGTCACCAATTAACTTTTTCACTTTTTAGTCACCAATCGAATGTCTTATTTTATCAATTACATCATCAATGCATGACAAGTCACAACCACATTCATCATTTGTCATTCTCCACGATATTATCTGTTCTTTGGCATGCTTTTTAAATTTATTTGTGTCTGCATCAATCTTTGCTTCGTCATTTAATTTGCACCATAATTGGGTACATTTGTATTGCAGGTATGTGGAGCAGTCCTTCATTATTACACTTTTTGTTTGTTTGTTTCTTGTGCTTCTGGTGGTTATTGCTGCTTTGTTCACCAGAGTATTGTTAAGTGCTGGTGGGTTCATGTCATGTTGACTTTTGTGTGCAAGGATAAGCAGTTTTAGCTGATTCATTTCTTTTATGCTTAACCAAGATGGTCCTATAGGATTGTTTGGTTTGTCTGTCTGTCCACTCGGCAGTTCATACGATGAGTCCACCAATTTTCTTGAGTCCTTTATTATTCTTTCCACAGCGAAGAGAGTTTTATTAGTGGCTTCACCCCATATGACTGACATGTAGTAGATTTGAGACAGCACCAATGATTCAATTGCTAATTTTAGTTGATTTGTGTTTAGCATTGGTTTGATCATTCTAATTTTCCATAGGGACTTGTAGGCTTTTTTGGATATATATTCTGCGTGTACATTCCAGTTGAGTGCTTGGTCTTTCATCAGTCCTAAAGATTTTATATATTGACTGCTTTTCACTGTATGTGTGCCCACCTTTATCTGTATATTATTAGCTATATGCTTTGTACTTTTGTTAGAGTGTACAATCAGTTCTGTCTTGCTCACATTTAGCGCTAAATCATTTTGTATGAACCATTCATTTATATTATTGCAGTCTTCTTCCAGATCGCTTATCCCTTGTATTATATTTTCTTTGTGAATTTCCAACCCTGTTTGTGAATCATCAGCAAAGAGCACTATGTCACTATGTTTTACAACTTTTTCAACATCATTTATAAAGATAGCAAACGCCAATCCTGATAGGCAACCCCCTTGAAATAGACCCCGCCCAGTCGAACATGTCTGCGAGCACTTTTCACGTAACTGCACATATTGAAGCCTGTTGTCCATGTATTGCTTAAACCATTTAGATTCTATGTTATATTGCTCAAACTTGGAAAAAAGTAACTCTCTGTTCACTGTATCAAACGCTTTTCTTACATCCAGAGTGACTAGACCATACATGTTACCTCTGTTCATTGCCGATTTAGTTTTGTCAAGCATTACTAGTTCGGCATGTTCCGTGTTATGTTTTGTTCGAAAACCATACTGGTGCTTGTATAGTAAATTGTTAGTTTGTACGTATGTTCGTAGTTGAAAGTATATACATTTCTCCATGATTTTCGCAAAGACTGGTATAATACTAATTGGTCGTAAGTCATTTGGGCTATCCACTTTGGGTATTTTGGGTATAGGAATTATTTTTGCCGTTTTTAGCTTGGCAGGCACTTCACATATTCTGATAGACATATTCATTATGTGTATCAGTATTTCTTGGAATACATCGTGTTTCATTAGTATGTCAAACATTTTGTTACTCATCCCTAGTCCGTCTTTGCTCACGTTATTCTTCTTTTTCATCTTTTTCCATGCATATCTCAGTTCTGGCTTCGTAATTTCTCTAATGGTAAATTTTTCCGTTGGTTTGGTTATATCTACACTCACGTTGATAGTCCTGGTTGGCTCATTACATACACTTGCGAAGTGATCATTTATTGTATCTGCTGCAAATGGTATGTGTGTACTTGCTTTTTGGGCATATATTTTATTTAATACTGGCCAGATTCCTAACTTGTCAACTTGTTGTTGTAGTATGCATTTAGAGTCATTTATGATCATTCTATTCACCTTCTTTTTTTGATGTGTATATATATTCCACGCCTCTTTGCTTCTGGTCTGCATGTAATCACTGTATAGTCTGTCCCTCAACTTCCTTGCTGTTTTTGTTTGTTCACTCAGCTTGATCACTTTATCACTTACAGTAATAGTTTTACTTCTGGTTGGAGCATGCTTCTGTATTACACTTAGCACCATATTATGGAAACAGTCAAAGCTCTCATTTATATTACATGTACTTTGTATTTTTTCTATGTGTTGTAGCATGTCATCAAGTATTTGCTCGTCATTTATTTTGCTGTAGTCTTCATATGTGAATGTGATCCTTGTTTTAGGTGGCTTACATATATTTATTTGCGTGCCGATTGCTAGATGATCAGAAAAGTTTGGTTGGAATACTCTTGTATTCATACATGCATCTTTTTTGTTGGTGACGATGAGATCCAACATTGAGTTAAATCTGGTCGGTTCTTGTATGAGTTGTGTTAGGTGGTGTTTTTTCATCACATTCTCTAGCATACTATAAGCCCATGCATGTTTGAGATTGAAATCTCCTAATATTATGTAGTGCCTTTTAGTGTAGCTTAATTCATCACATACCTGCTCTAACGTATCCATATCCATTCGTACCATTTCTATATTGTACTTGGGTGGTCTATACACACAAACAACAAAAAAGCTTTTTTGCTTTTCACTTTGAACTTTTAATACAATAAATTCCAGTTGTGATGCTGACTGTACAATTTCACTACATACAAGGTCGTATTTTTTTGCTTTTAAGTTTTTTTTTACAATTATTGCTACACCACCACCTTTTTTCTTATTTGTCCGTATTAAGTCCCTATCCTGCCTGTACACTTCATAGTTATCTATATCAGGTGGTCTTAAGTCAGGTTGTAAGAAAGTTTCACTTATACAAAGTATATCACAGTTCTCCTCTACAAGTAGATTCGTCATCGTGTAAAACTTGTTTTCTACATTTTGTGCATTCACATGTATTACCGTCAATTTATCTTGTTTTTTTTCCTTTTCATTCAGTCAGTTTTTTTCTTTTACTGGAGATATAATATCAGGGCTAAATTGCCTAGTATAGTCATGTGGTATGTCTAGCCTCGCATTTTTGCTTGGTTTTCCTGAGCCATCCTTTGATTTGTCGCCCTCAGCCATATTAATGTGCATGATAGTGCGTTTCGCACTTGTTTGAGTACGAGAAGTGTTGGGTGTATTTTTAGCTGCGGCCTCATCGTCATGTCTGTTCTGTGTATCAATTGTGGTTTTTTCTGTTGTCGCTGAAGTATCCATAGGCGTGTTGTCATCTATCTGTATCTTGTGCATGTATTGTTCTCTCCTCTTGTTTCTCTCTTGTCTTTGTTGTAGCGTCAGGTCTCTCGACACAGATATATGTGCTAGTTCAGGATGATATTTCAACTTGCAACAGTTACATAGAGTGGTGTATACTTCGTCCGGGCTCTCAAGCTTGATGCGTATTATAGCTGGTCTTTTGTCCTCACCTCTCTTCTTTGCTCGGACCGCTTGGATATTATTTTGTTTGTTTGGTAGTATGATGCTAAGTAGGCTCTTTATCACTTCATGTTCTTTGCTATCTTCTTTTATACCATGTAGTATTATGAATGATGCTCGTCTCTCTCTCTCGCATCTCGTCAGTGTCAATACTACCCTCACTATATATTTTTTTCCACTCTATCCAGTCTCTCTTTCAGTAGCTCCATATCCCTACTCTGTGTGTCTTTTTTGCTTTTCACTTCATGTACACTGCTCTCAATTGCTCCCACTCTCATACTCACAGCACTCATGTTCTCCATAAGCTCATTGTGCGATGCTTGTACACCTGCAAACTTTTCATTCATGAAGCTTGTCATGAAGATCTTCAGATTTTCAATTTCACTATGTCCTGCTTCTTTTTTTGATGGTGACCTTCCTACTGGTGCCATTTTATATTAATAGGTATTACTTTAGATTTATATACGGTTGGTCAGTATGTGTATGTATTTTTTATATTTATATTACTTTTGTTTTGTTTTATGTATATATTTCTTTGTGTGTGTTTTTTTTTGTTTTTTGTTTTCAAATTATTGAGTGTTAATTGCTTCACTTTTATTTATGATTAATTTTTTATGTACGCTAAAATTATTTTATAAGTAGGTATTATTCTGGTTAAAATGATATATTGCACTTGATTATTGGCTCACTAGATATTTTTTTAAATTGATTTGTTTGGGGCACTTTTACACACGCACAACACTCACAACACACACGTATTACAACTTTTTTAGACACACACGTATTACACGTATTAATTAATGCTGTTGTAGGGCTCCGCACTCCATAGTAAGTTGGATTGTTTGATCTTGGAAATGTCACGAAAAGCATGTGGTCTGGTTGTCCTCCGAAAATATGATTTCTGATTGGCCATTAAATTCAAGTTAAACTTGTTACATCTTCTTTCCTCGTTTTTCATGCCTCTTGAATAATCATCAGTTCATAAAATAATCTGAATCAAAAAAAGATTTGAATGGCAGGAACTGCTTTTCGGAAAGTCTAATGTTGGGCATTGTTCGTACCAAATTGTTAAGACCAATAAAAATTTAGTTTGCATATAAAAGTAAGTCAAAACAGGCTGTAGGTATAATGTTTTTATTATTTATCAGCAAATGAATATGCATGAAAAGCGGAAAAAAATACCTTAGCTAATTCTAAGGCCCGATGAATGCAAAGCAAAACTGAAAGCCCGATATTTTTCAAACTATAGAAAAATTTATTATTTATAAAATTTGGTGTTTGAAATAATTAACTTTCGGGTGTAACAAGTCAGCCAAGACGACCCAATGAGAGCAGACGTCGATCATATTCCGGTGGAAGAAATTTTCGTTTGCTTTCCATCTCAGAATAAATAAGATATATTCATCTGTGGTATTAATACAGGTAGTAAGGAAATTGACTTTTATTATGCACATAGAGGTCAAATCCGCCGTCCTACTGATCTTTTCCATGCCGTTACAGGCTTACGAATTTTAAATTGGATTTGAAACTAAATAAAAGTTTGTGAACTCAGAAACTTTAGGAAGTTCTTTGACACCGTTGGGTTGATGGTCAAAAACATGCAGCATGACTGCGTTCCGCATTCTCAACATTCTTGGTGCGGGTTTTGCTCGTCTGGTTAATGAATGATGTTTAAATATAGTTAATTTAAAACTTTTGTCGCATCAAATACTCAAAAATGTCAATGTGCTTTAAATTGAGTATACTATATGATGTTTACATATTTTACTCTCAAATCACATCGACCAAATCATCATTCCAACAGAAAGCTTATGGACTTCACACTTCCAGCTTTAAAATTTGTTAAGACAATTTCAAATGAAAGGGTTTGAAGCAGTGATTCACTCGAACGGGATAATAAGAGTGACACCTAGTGCTGTCATACGGACATTTAGCCCATCGAAGTTTGCTACTATCCATTCGACAATCCAACTTGCTATGGATCGTGGACATACGGCAGGAATCCCCTTTTTCATCCCATTAAAGGCTTTGCTTTGTACAGATGAAAATATTAATGAAACGCTAATACTCACCGTTAGGATTATGTTGACGGATTATTACTCATCTGTGGAATGGAATCTCCTCTCGATTCCAGGTGAATCATCTTTTACATTTTACTCTTCTTGTAAGGAACCGTATCCATGTAAGTTCATAGTCTGATTTTGACTTCCCACATGTTTTATTATGCCTAATCGCAATAATTTCCTGGAAGACCTTTGGAATCAAAAAATTCTCACAGCCCGGTCAAAAGTCGAAACAACTATATGAAAAATATTAATCAACCTAATTACCTCTGTTGATTTTTTCACAACCATATTTTTAGCGTGACACTCCATAGTTACTCTCATTTCTACCTGATCAACCTCACAATGCCGCTGGTGGGACTCACCAGGAAAGTACTTTGGGTGTCAGGAAGATCTGGTATTGACACATATTAGGTTAGATAGCCTGATTCTTTCTAATTATTTTGGTACAAAAAATTTGCTGCAAAACTTATGTTTACTACTTGAAATCAATGGTTTTAGAATTTCGGTTTACGCATGGCTTCACGGGCGGCGGCCGTGATCTTCAACCTCTCGTAATGTGTGTCAGTACTCCTTTCCTTCACTTGTTCTCTTTTTCTCCTTCTCTTATATTCGCCGCAGCTACTGCTAGATACTGGAAACCAAGAGAACACGCACGCCCTATGAGTATGAGGTGAGATATGTCGCATGCACAACCACGTTGTGCACAACTGTAATCCTATACCTTCCATGTTATCTACATGTGTGTACCTGTGACATGTTTCCGCGTACACATGCCCCATCTCGTACACACACATCTCGTTGTGTGTGTGCACACATGTTTTATTCTTGTGCACACATCTCGTAGTGTGTGTGCACACATGTTTTTTCCCTGTGCACACATCTCGTAGTGTGTGTGCACACATGTTTTTTCCCTGTGCACGCATCTCGTTGTGCGTGTGCACACATGTTTTTTTCCCTGTGCACACATGTTTTTTCCCTGTGCACACATGTCGTTGTGTGTGCACACATCTCGATCGCCATCGCCCTGCCTCCATTGCCTATCATCATAGTCGTCTTCTATCTCCTGTTTCTTCAGAGTCAAGGAGAAGATTCTTTGTTTACTGTTATCAAATCGTGTCGAATAGTGATGATGGTAATTCAATTAAATGCAAATCCATATCAAAATATATTTTATAATTGGCATTATTATAGTTACCACTGCATGATTTCCCTCAGCGTAGAGTGGTAATGTAAGTAAAAACAATATAAACATAGACAAGCCGTACAGGCGGTTACAATTATTACCATCAAAAGTGATTCACTGTCAACTGCTTGATTGCGCTCAGCGCTGAAAATAAATGGAAAATGGAAAGAAGGTGCAATGAGCAAAACATATCATTAGATAATTATAATTAATACAATAGCATGAGCTGTAATCCAGGTGTGTAGCTCATTTTAGGTTTGAGTTATCGTGTAGCTTAATTCTATTGCTTTCGAATTTTTTTCTTCTCAGGGCGCCCTGGCGATCATATTGAAATACTGTAGACAACAGTAAACAACAATGCCAGGAGAAACGTAGAAAGAAGCTCAATTAAATTATTACTATTTGTGATTGTATCTGTCCTTTCCGCACTTTCAATATTAAGAGTTAGCAATTTAAATTCAATTGATTAGTAATATGTGTATTATTGCCCTCATCGATGACCAATTGTCAACTGTAGAACTACCTCAGCGCTGAGGAGGAGCGGGAGTAAAATGTTATATATATCTAATATGTAACTATATGTAATGTAATAATACAAGCTAAAAAAATTGTAATTACGATTGTTATCATAATTAGTAATTCATAATTCTGTCAATTGTGTTTTTCAACAGAGCAGAGGCTACATGAAAAAAAGGACGCGATCCAATTATTAGTTTTACGATTGTTATTATGATTAGTGTTTTACACAACCCAAGATGTGTGTGCATGAAAAAAAAACATGTGCACACACAACCCAAGATGTGTGTGCATGAAAAAAAACATGTGCACACACAACCCAAGATGTGTGTGCATGAAAAAAAAACATGTGCACACACACAACAAGATGTGTGTGCAAGAAAGAAACATGTGCACGCATAGCAAGACATCGGTACACATATGCAGATAACATGGAAGGTATAGCAACGGAGTATGTGTACTGTATAATGCGACAGATCTCACCTCATATATGAGAGAGGAGCGGAGCAAGAGTAGAAGGAAAGCTAGTATGCTAACTAGAGAGCGCAACACAAAGAAAGAGAAGGTGCGTGTGTGAGTGTGCGATGGAGAAAAAAAGAGTACGCACACACGCTATGGGAGATTGGATAGCACGGCCGCTGCCAGTGTAGCCGTGCGTCAACCGAAATTCTAAAACCATTGATTTTAAGCAGTAAACATAAATTTTGCAGCAAATTTTTTATACCAAAATAATCAGAAAGAATCAGGCTATCTAACCTGATATGTGTCAATACCAGATCTTCCTGACACCCAAAGTACTTTCCTGGTCAGCTACTTATCCCTGTTCGTGTTCAACCTTCCGGAGGACCTTGGAGTGAAAATATACCATGTGTGCGTGATCTTTTGTCTAGTTATCTTCTTGTTGGTGATGATCGACAACATCATAGTGACATGCATGGCTGTTCATCTTCACGGGAAAATAATCGTTTTCGACATGAGCCTCGTATCCTTTCCGTCGTGTGCAAAACCATAGTCCTCAATGTTTACTAACGAAAGCCGGCTACCCAATTTGCATTTAAAAAGTCATTTAGAAAGCAAGGTACTAATGGGTCAACAGAGGAGTTATGAAAAATAGTTTTCCTTGATCGGGATGAGAAATTGGACTCCTAATCTAGGCTGAAAAATATGGCACGGTTGTGCAGTCTGAGTCTTCTTGAAGTTGATAGTCAGGTACAGGGACCAAGTTATCAGGGGGCGTCTGGGGGAAAATAGATGGAATAACTCTTAGGGAGATGTTAGAAGGGCACTATACAATGTTTATTATGTGCGGAATTACATGCGGTGGTCGGAGGAGACCCCCCATGTAATGCCCACACAAATTATTTTAAAACATGAAAATATTTAGTATGTAAGTATATGTGATGATGAAGAAGCGATTTCATCCTGGAAAAATGTAATATTTTCTTACTAAAAGAAGACTTAATTCCTCAGAAAAACGGAATTTCTGCGATGTTGCTACAAGAGAAAGGGAACAGTTGGGAACATTGAAATATGTAAGGAAAAAATCTGAAGTGATCAAGTACATGACAATATTTTGTGAAAACGGTTGAAACCTGAGCTAGATAAAAGCAGAAAGTAATAAATAGCGAATAATAACTAACAGCGCGATAGTAAATGTTATTAAGTAGCTGAAGCTATGAAGCTGCTTATTGCGATCGTCATGTACGTCCGTCCGTCTGTCTGTCTGTCTGTCTGTCTGTATCCTCCATAACTCCGAACCCCTTTGACCTAGATAGCTAAAATTTGGTACGTAGGTAGCCCTAAGCATCAGGACCTGAATGCTTTAAGTTTGGTCCCGATCGGTCAACACGGACCCGACTTATGGGCGATACCGTGAACCAAGAATTTTTACTATACAGTATATGTATGCATATGGCATATACATATATACTATATGTCTGTCTGTCTGTATCTTCCATAACTCCGAGCCCCTATGACCTAGAAAGCTAAAATTTGGTACAGAGGTAGCCCTAAGCATGGGAACCTGAATGCTCCAAGTTTCGTCCCGATCGGTGAACCCGGCCCCGACTTGCGGGCGTTACCGTCAACCATGAAAAATTGCAATATTATGCAAATTAGCTCATTATTTGCATATTATGCAAATTAGCTTATTATTTGCATATTATGCAAATTAGCTCATTATTTGCATATTATGCAAATTAGCTCATTATTTGCATATTATGCAAATTAGCTCATTATTTGCATATTATGCAAATTAGCTCATTATTTGCATATTATGCAAA
>JAQIWO010001294.1:0-10582 GCA_034695405.1 Entomobrya muscorum | reverse complement strand
TCATTATCACTAATCACTATTATCAGCAGTGAATTTTTTAGAACAATTTGCATAAATTATCTAATAACTGCAGAGCTCCACTTAAATCCCCTTTTCACAATTTATTTAATCATTAAATTGTCTGGCACACAGTCAACAGTTGACGGTATACTTTAAACCTCCAAAATACTAAATACCGAATATTTACAATAACCGAAAGATACTCAGTTTGGAATTAATAGTTATTAGAGTTACTTTCCCGACATTTAACGAGCAGTTGAATCAAACACGTGACTTAACCATGTCGAACGCCACAACTCCATCGCAAGCAAAGCTGCTTTATCAAGAACCCAGACAGAAGCTGTGTGAGAAAGTAAAATTAAATGTGTCCACTTTTGGTGCTGTAGCTTCCTCTATGGTTAACGGGCGAGCACAGGTATGATTATTATATTTAAAACTTATTATTGTTGTATATTAAATTGTTTCACTTGGTGTTTCTCTAAATTCATGTAAATTCATGACTGTTTGACCATTTCATCGACTATTTTATAGCATCAACCGTTAACATTGGCTATTCAAAGCTTTGTGGCTCAGGAACGGCATATCGAAGATTCATACGAAGTACGAGGAAGTGATTTAATATTATTGAGTGTTTTACTCACTGTCACTATATAGGTAACTTGGCTATAAATTTTGGTTTTTAATATATGCCTGGTGGTTTCTTTACCCCTCACAGAATTTGAAGAAAATGGCGTTGCTTCCTATTCACATGAACTACCAGTATGAAGCAATTGAAAAAATGGTGAATAATTTAGAAAATTTGAAGGAAGTTGGGCAGACAATGAGAAGATGATCAAAGTAAATGGTCTATAATTTAGAGTTTTAAAAGATTTTTTCAAAGTTTATAAAAAGGTTCGCACTGAAATTACTCTATTGTTTGAATTACATTGAGCGATCACAAAAATAATTTGAGGTATAAATGCTGAAGTATTAAGGCATTATAAAGAGTAGGTTTGAAATGATTTTTTTTATTAAAGTGGATTCTAAGAGAATTACAGATTATTTTTCTGTATTTGCTCCTTATATCAGAGACTTCATCTTTATCTTAAAGAAAGATATTTAGTGAAAACCGACTATTCAATATATCATATAATATGTTATCTGAAGTCGAGGTCAAAGCAGGTTGTTTCCTGTGTGTCGTATATCTTGATCCTGCGCAATAACTGTAATGTTTCTACCCAAAAAGGGATTGGGAATTAAATTTCAGAATTCTTACCCTATGGGAACACAATTATTATTTTAAATGGAATATAAAATATCAAGGACGCTGGAACCATATGTAGTTATATTTGTACAATCGATTCAAGTTGTGAAAGCGAAATCATGCTTTGCATGTAAATTCTAAATTCATAGATAGTCGATAAAATCATATATACCTAGACAAAATATACATATACACCTCTCAAAACCGATCTCTTCATTGGAAGATGTCCTAGAGGATGTGGCAGAAACTACTGACAAGCCTACGAGGTCATTGCTTGTCGGCAAGTCTAGGAGGTCGTCGCTTGTCGACAAGCCTACAAGGTCATCGCTTGCCAAGTATATTATATATGTAAAACCCTAAGCTTGTTCCCATTATTACAAATTTGGTCACAAACAAGTCTAAACTAATTCCTAAACCATTCCTTCGTTTCTTTCCTCCACCTTTTGAACCTTTAAATCTCACAAATGCTGATGTTTCCTTTAGTTTTTCTTATGCACAACAAATTAAATTAATATTATGATTCCCCTTTGCATGCACATGGCATATAGCTGGAAGACTTACGTGGATTTTGTTGGAGTCGGCTAGCAGCGGTCGTAGCAGTAAACACTTTGTCTAGTTTGTCTTAAAGAACTAAAGATGATAGCTTCATACTGACTGGAAATAGCTTCACTTCACGTTCCCACCAAACTCTAATTACGGATTACTTTTCCTCTCTGTCGAGTAATTTTAGCTAGTTAGAAAGCTTATAGAAAGCAATCAAATTATAACCTAACTTGGCTTTCAAATTTGTTAAATAAATGGTATAGGATAGACATAGACACATCAATAAGAAACTATGTAAATCCTGATTTTAATGCATAAAAAGTATTCTGTGGCTATACTATGTACTAAAATCTCTATTATTAATCCGTATAACTTGTGCCTAGCCGCTAGTCTAGAATATAAAGTAGATTTGCGTAAGAAAGTAAATTTGAAGTTAACTTTTTACACATTCAACATTTCTCTAGAGTAAGTTATTATGACTGTATATCCGCACTTGCCCTAGCTCGACTAAACTGCTACGCTCTACGCTATAAAGAGAATCGGTGAAGTGGTTAAAGTAGATGCTCCCGTTATGTGACACCGTTTTCGCAGATATTAGTGGTGGCGAGTTGGTGAATAATGAGTTTGGTGAAGCTCTTAAAATCTTATTTTTTGAGAAAGTATGCAAGCGTATAGTAGTATGATAATTTTTGCGTGTCGAGCATGTAGGCACACGTACAGATACACGTATAGTTTTTATTTCTTGCAACTTGCAAATTACCTTCAGCGGCGAACTGCTATAAAATGTGTGTGTGTGAGGGAAATTTATTTTCACACTGCACTGCGAAATTAAAGGAATTACAGCAACTTAAACTAGGTATGAATTGACTAAAGGCATAATTTATGGGTGGGTCATTACGACAGATATACACAAAGTTGGTCATAAATTAACGCTGTATGGGTTGTGTATATGTGTGTATGTGTGTGTGTGTGTTCCTATATATATGCAGAGGCAGAGTTATTATGATGATAAGCTTTTTTCTTTTTCATTTGATCATTTTTGTTTTATTGGTTTCTCAAACTCACTTCTCTCAGTTCAGTCTAGCATGCATTTATTTGATAAACCAAGCCAGCTTTCCGTCGAGTCGAGGGTTCTCACTTCTCATTTCATATAGCATGCCAATTGCCAGCTCATCAATTTATTGAGCTTATGTGTGGTATGAAATGCAAAGAATGATCACGATGATCACCACGAATGAATTTCGTATCTGCGAGGTTCTGCGAAAATCTGAGATTTGGCAATTAATTACTCATTATCGAATTAAATTGTTTCATTATGAAAGGTTTTGATTTAGTAGCTATATTATATACGCTCTTCAGCGCTTGCTCAGGTCTCCTATGCCGTTTGATGCATGAACAAACCACTAATTTGCCATTTTTATTTCCTGATGGGTTCCATATTCAAGTTACGTAATTATTTTTTTAAATAATGTTTAAAAAATACGAAGTAATGGAAAGAGTTCACTGGGTTTTTTCTTGTAGTAACGCGGTTCATCATTTACCACGATGTATGTACTATGTAACATTTAGCATCAGCATTTAGCAACAGAGTTTTTGAAAATATTTCATGATTGCTAAATTCCGTTTGAGCAAATCAAATTGAGTGTTATTATTACATTGCCCAATTGCAATTCTCACAAAGAGTCAGTTACACTCAAGATGATTAAATACATGATTGTCATATATTCACCTAGTTTTGTCGTATCTTTAAAATGGAAGTACTGTTATTGTATTAGTGAATGCTGATGAAATGGAAACAATAAAATGCTCAGCAATATGAAATGATATGATCATGCTCATGCTACCGGAAAGCTTGACAAGTATATATTTTACGCTTCTTCTCTCATTCTCAGTTTACTATCAAATCAAATAAAGTAGGAGGAACGGTAAGAATTGTGTAAATGCTCATTCTTTTTCGCTATAAATTTTAAAGGATTTTGTCGGCATCCTCATGATTTTTATGATAAAATAGGCTTCAGGTAATATAATTCGTAATAAAAAGTTCAGTTAGCCTGAAAACAATACCTGAAACATCTTTGGCAAAGTTTCCTATTGCTCTCTTTTACAGAGCATTTCTGTGTAGAATGGTGGAAATTGGAAGGAATTTATTAGCGTATACTCATAAAAATATCTAATTGCAATTCGACCAGAAATTTTGTTTGTTTGTAGTACACGTATAAAATGTTGTAAATATATTTAAATATACCGCTGTTTATGTGATGTTACTTACTTTTAGAAATGCTCATAAAAGTTGAAAGTAGTTTTCTCTGTACATCCTAAAAGTGTGTAGACAAATGTTCTTGAAGCAAAACATAATGAATATTATTACTGACTGTCAAAACAAGACGTGTAAACAAGCCTGCAGATTCGTCTCGAACATATTTCCTTCATGACGTAGTCATTAATAATATTAATATTTAACTAACTCCTCCCACTCATTTATGACCATATTGTGCTAGATCGACCACTTTATTCTTTTGTTAGGATTGGCTCATCTTTTCTTTCCTATATAAATTTGAAGTCAAATAAAACCGGTAAACCCGTTGGTAAAGCGACGATGTTAAAATGGTATAAAAGAAAAAAGCCGGCTTTGTCGGCATGTTTCAATGAAACCCGTGCAATGTTTTTTTGTTTAAAATGTTGAAAATATTCAATATTCAATGTTTAAAATGAAGAAAATATTCAATGTTTAAAATGTTTAAAATGTTTAAAATATTCAATATTCAATGTTTAGCATGTTGAAAATATTTAATATTCAATTTTTAGCATGTTGAAAATATTCAATGTTTAGCATGTTGAAAATATTCAATATTCAATGTTTAATATTTTGAAAATATTCATTAATATTCAAAGTTTAAAAAAATTGGACGGACAGACAGACATCACTGTGATGTTATAAAGTATCATTCTGATACAAAGAAGTAAAAATTACGATGTAAAACGTTTAATGCTGCCACCCGGATTCGAACCTGAGGTCATTTTTGTTCCCAAATGATCTTTCTTTGTAATATTATAAAGCAACTTCGTCGTTTAATAAAAAATAAAAATAAATATTTATTTTAAAATTTTAAAATATTGAAAGCCGATTTCCTGGTAACGCCATTTGAAATTTTTTTAAAATTTTTTTATTGGAAAATGATCAGTGTTAAAATCCCTTTCGAATGATATATGGCATGCCCTATATAACGCGTATTAAGTTTTAACATCTGTCTCCGATTGGGCTGAAAATCAATAGGGTTCTTCCTTATGACCATATGAACATACATACCAATTTTCTTGAAAATCGGATTAAGCGTTCTTGAGATATCGTCTGGAAAGACAGACACACAGACACACAGACAGAAATTTGGACCCGTATCGTTGTATTTTTTTGCCTAATTTTATTAAGCAACTTCGTCGCTTAATAATCTATCAATTCCGAAATGTTAACGATGTCATTGAAGAGTAATATGTGAAGTGAAGCAATCAAAAACCTTTTATGCCACAGCTGCACAATACACGTGTAAACTGCATGGAACTTTTAATCAATAAAGGATATAGCACTACATAAATAAATAGTACCTACGTATATCTTATTTTGCAGATATGGGATCTTTTTTACACGATAAGTTCAACCAATCACTTCATTGCCATTTGTATTTATTTATTTATTGAGACTTCGCAAACATAATTTATCATATGAACATCATAATATGCATATGAACAATTGAATAATTGATTACCCGGATCACCCACGCACACCTTCCAGCTTCTGAATTCAAGCCCTCATAAGATAAGTGACACAATGGACACTAACGACACTTAACGGTAATGACAATTAATGTTAATCCTCATTTAATTTTAACGGTCTGGTATTTATCCATGAAGAGAAAAAAATCGTTATTGGGTGAGTAATGTGAGTGCGATGAAATGATATCTTAATCAGAAGTACCTACCGGAAGAGGAATACTTGGATTTGTCTACCGATTTTATGACGTTCTTTGTTTAGTCATAGGCAATTTTTATTTAACTAGCAATACTACCATGCGTTTGTTTTACAAAATGTCAAAGGTTTAATGGATATGATTACAATTATGGCAGATGTAGATTGAACAAAATACCGGCAGTATACGGGACAATTGAACTTTCATAGAATATCTTGCAAATCTACCAACCGTTCCTACACCGCTTAATGATGATTTGATATTTTGAAGTCGTATGGACCTTTTAAAGCTAAAATGTTTTACCGTGAACATACTCTAAATGCAAGACTTATTAGTAGGCTTTGATGATGATTAAGCTGAAGAAATTGAAATAATTCAGAATTCAATACATTTGCACAAATATATGGGTCCATGAAGTATGATATTTGAAGTTCTCAAATTGCTAATGAATGATAATTGCACACAATGCAATTATTCTGTTAAACACATGCATATTCATTAACTTCACATGTGCAACACAACTACACAACTTGAAAACTACCAACAATATCTACTGCTAAATATATAGTGCCTAACTGATAAAAAATTATTGCTTGTCATGCAGAAAGACATGCAGATAGAAATTAGGGGCTTACCATTTAGCATCAATAAATTGTCTTGTAGCAACAAAAATGACGAATCTTCTCTTCAGTTCACAGGAAGTTCAAAGTACAAATGTCCGATGTTTCATTTAATTAGGTACATATATCCGCATTCCACATAAATTAAATCTTGGTTTTTTCACACCTAAATTGCAAACGAGCTGTGGTTGGTTGGCTAATCTATTTAATGCAAAACTGTGTAGGTTAAGTATTGTGTATTTGGATTGCAAATGTCAATCTCAACATCCGTCTAATCACTAATCACTGAATAATGTATTTATCAGTTTAAAAAATAACTTTGAAAGAGGTAGTGCTACTATTTACTTTTTCATGTATTTTATCGTAGGATTGATGGTCGTTGTAGAATAACAGCGAAAATGTGGGTTATAATTGATGTTAGTGTTGATGGTACAAGAATTTGATATCGATTTAATCACCCCACAAGTACAAATTATTTTTTCTGGCGTGAGAAAACTTTTTGGTAAATCGACAATTTGACATCGAAGAAAACAAAACAAGAGAAATAAAAATGGCGAAAATCGTTTTCAGAACGCCTGTTATTTTCACATTTTGCTTTTCACTGAAATTATCTTCGCATTAAATGTAAAGGGAATTGAAACCAATAATCTTCACTCAGACAATTAAGGTCCCAAAATGACTACAGCGATTACGACAATGAGACTATATTTTGAATTTTTGATGCACTTGATTTTAAGGAAAATCCAATGCAAAGATCAAACATGACACCAAAAAATTGCGAGAAATTTGTTTTGTCTTAAGGTTAGTTCTCTGCTTTACGGTATTCTCTACCAAAATTTAGGGCTAAAAATTGTTTTATACAGACTTAGATAACACGTAGGAGCATATATTATACACGTTACATTTTTTATGCAGGTAATTTCTAGAGTTTCGTATTGAGCCCCACCTAGGGAACTTGTTAAGACTGTAGTATTTGTCTGTGTGTCATTGCACCCGGCCGTTATATAATCTACGTGCGAAAACCGGAGACTAAAACTCAAATATATTTCATTCAAATCAAAATAATAATATTGGGCAAAGTTTTATAATTAGGACGTGTCATGTGTCCTTACTTTAAATTTTGTCATATGTAGAATAAAGGTAATAATGCGAAAGTAAATGATGTTCAGTCATTTTCCAGCGGTCCTTTGAGTATCCCGTTATCATATTTCAGTTTATAAAAATATGTATGTGTAAATAATATTTGGACTTCAGCAAGAAAAAATTACGAACGCGTAGAGCCCCGCAGTAAAAACTTTTATATCTTTATACGCCATTATATTCTCAGTTTAGGTCTTCGTTCTAATATTCTATATAGAATTTCGCATTCGCATTTCCGCTGTGTATTCATATATATATATGTCTATCGTAAAAGTCACCGCTATTTCATCGTAGATTCCTTTTAGCATAGATACAAAACGATTATGTGTGGCCCGAAAATTTCCGACGATTACGATTAAGTTACGGCAAGTATTCCGCAAATGAAAACTGTCCATTTACTTCCAGTATCCGCCATGTGCGGGCTTTTCTGTATCTACTTTCGTCATACCCTTCTTGTTACAGTCTTATTTCATGTATGGAAACGATAAATCACCAACCTGAAAAAGGGAAAATAAAAAACGCATACGTACAGTTATTATTGCTACTACGTAAGTGCTATATATCAAACCCAAAACATAATGCTTATTTGCCCGTAATTGCAATGCATTGCGTATAACGTTCGGATTTAAACTTAATTAGAAAGCACATATTATATAGTACCTTCTTTGTGTGATGCAAATAATGAAATCTTTTAATAGCGGGGAATTATGTATTATTTCGTGAGAAAAGCGAAAGCACATCGTCATACGATGTATGTTCTCATTTTGTTAAAATTCTGACAGGAAATTAAAGTGCAAGATAGATATGACCATTTCAAGATGTACATGTACGATTTCTCAACAACTTGACCGAATACACAGTAATTACACTAAATAGGTCCTAATCTGTGGTGTATATACCTAGTACAAATGTTCATATTATATTATTACAGCACTGATTTCCCAATCAGGAAAAATTGAAACAATCTGTAAATTTTCACACGTAAAAGACGTTCAACTAATTTATTTAATTTCTTGGATGCGTTTTATTGACTGATTTAGGTATACCTACACTGTATAAGTTATCCTAGATAATGTTTAGTTTCAAAAATCGTACCATCTTTAATTTTTCTGGAACACATATAGGTACACCCAGTTTGCAATGAAATCTAATTACATAATCCATTGTCGAATAAACTGAAACTCGGCTTGGTATATAATATTGTTCTGCCTAGGTATTTCATAATTGCCCAAGGTCGCTAGTGCATGAACATGTTTTGTGTATTGGGAATAACAAGAACGTATTGATGTGTGTATGTGGTGTTGTAATCTACATACCTAGCTAATTTAAAAACATATACATGATAGAATCTTAAATTCAAATCAGGTTTAATTTAATTCACAATTATCAGCGGTTTTCAACACATATTAGCCAGTCTATATACAATTTTTATTGATGACGAAAGGGAAGGAAGGAATGTAAATATTTAAAAACACTTCCTTTAGTGTTATAATTATACGGAGGATTGCGATATACGTGCCACTAAAGTAGCAAATTAATGCAACCAATAGATTTAGAGCATATACCACTAATCCACGCAAGTAAGTAGTAGGGAAATAAAAACCAATCAAATGACGCAGCCGCAGGTGAAGATTGAGCTGATGACACTTTCCTTCTTCTCTATCATTGCGAAATCATGATCATAAAGAGCTGTACTTAAACCTACTCATAAAGTCATATTCATGAAAGAGAAATTAATATAAATTAAAGAAAGTAGAGATTGCATTTATAACTACGTGGTTATAGGTAAGTAATCACATGTGCTGGGGTTTAACTAAATTGTCAATTAAATTGACTTTGACTACGAACATGTGTTCATTGCATATATGATTTCGACATCAGCATGTGGCATGCCCATTTTCTTCATGTAAAAATCGTAAACCATGTAAGAATAAATTAAGTATTAATTTTCCCCTGGCACGCCAGACTAAGAAAACATGCATGCAGTTATTGTGCATCAAACTAAAGTACATAATACTCCAGAAGATTTCAATATCATAGCTTGAAATATAAGTTCACACTTTACTATAATCACTTGGATAATTTTGGTCACGTAGTATCATTTTTACTTTGTGAAATCAGGTCCAAAAATATTCACAGCGCTTGAAGACATGAATGCACTATTTGACCTCTAGTCACACTACAAGTTCAATTGCCTTTCAATTTTAAATTGCATGAATACTCATCGGTCACCAAGATTGAACTAGGAGCACCACTTCAGTACCATGACCAAGCGCATGCAAGCCCATACAGTAGTTGTTGTTAGGCCTAATTGCAAGTTTGGGTTGATGCCAGACCAATCATTTCAAGATATTATATGAAAAATTGTTTATCTGTTTAACTCGTACGTTACTACTTTGTTTTTAAATTCACATAATAATTATTAAATAATTATGGAATTTGTAGAAGCCTAGTAATTACCTCTGGATGGAATGGCAACTTCATTTTCATGAGCAGCTTCTCGCGGGAGCAGACCTGCAGGATGACGCCATGACAGGTGGAACAAACGAGGTAGCAAAGTTTCCTTCCATTGAAAGCATATTGTGTGTTGGAAGCAGAGCTTCATTCGAACAATTCATTAACGGTAATTAAATACTTTCCGCATGCTGTATGTATTCTTTTGTCGTCGTTTTTGAGCACTTGGATTCTTGTTTGTCTTTTTCTTGTTTGTATAGAGGAAGCTAAACTCCCAATTAAAGAAGAATTCGTTTTTCTTACTTGTAATCGCGCTATCATTACCACTCCGGATTTTTCCTACACCGGAAGGTATGACAATTTTTTTGGATGTAATGATATGGTCGTGCAGACTCTTCTTTTGCCAAAATCAAAACAAGTTTCTCTAATAGCGTTTGGTTTGGAGGCGTTAAAAGATAGTTGGCCGGTAAGGATTTGACTATTCATGGTTTGTACGAAGTTTTACTTTATCATATGTAAAAATAGGCATTCGCATGTTGAATAATGTTGATATTTTATGATGTAGCTGGAGAAGATCCGGGCAAAAGTAGAATTTCCAGCAGAAGATGTTGGAATTGGTC
>JAQIWO010001293.1:0-10582 GCA_034695405.1 Entomobrya muscorum | reverse complement strand
GACGGACAGACGGATAGACGGACAGACAGACGGACGGACATTGTAAAACCAATAAGTAGCTTCGCGACTTAATAATAAATTGTTATTGGTATGATAGTATCAGCAAAACAAAATGTACAGAATTTATACTGAAGTTAAAGAAGTTCAGAAGAAGGTGTTGGTTGCGTGTGCACTCGCATTGATTATCTAGAAAGTAAATCAACAACCAAAAGTCAAAATGCATGTAACCTTAAAAAAAGCTCAATGAAATAAAGTAAGAAAAATCGTTATTTGCCATGCTATTTTTTCCACATAAAATGATTTGACCTTGAAAAGGAATAAAAAACAAAGTCAACATCGTCACTCGTCTTGTTAATACTAAATATTATAAATCATTGTTAGGAATCCGGGATAATTTGAGCTCTGTGGGGGAAAACCTAAAAAACTATATATTTATTTTTGTAGTTTCAATGTCTGTGTGTGAAGGTTTTGAAAGGAAATAGAAAAAAAGACACAGACTGAACAAAGCGATAAGAAAACAGAAACACTAATATATTTAATACATATAATTTTAAACTAGACTAAAGTCTATCGGTGCCGCAACTTTGCTACAGGTGCATAAGCAAGTTGCATCTAATATGACCGAACCCCTTTTTCTATTTGGATTAATACATGTCATGATTCTCAATAGAAAATAGGGGGAAAGTAGCTCCACCGTTTTTTCAAAGAGGAATAAATATAATCTTACCTAAGTGTGGTATCGTTTTGAACCTGGCCTGGGTTTGGTTCGATGCGAAGTGGTTAAAGTGGACGGACAAGCCATTAATGCGATTAAAGGATTGCGTGCAAAAACGTCACCAGCAAATAAAAGTACATGTATGCTACACACATTGCACTGTAGAATGAGTATTTTGTTGTATATGTTTTTTACAAACAGTTTTGGTATATGTAGGGACACACAATATCACAAGCATCGCGATCATGACATGTGTACCGTGTAGGAGTCTTGTAATCTATAAACTATATTTACTTAAGTAAGCAATCTAACAGGCACCAATTTTCTTGGGAGTTGCTAAGCCTGTTTACCTAAAAGCTGCTGTTGGCTAGAAAGTTGGTACTCGAACGTTACACGATATTCAACACAATATTTATTTACCAACTCCCTTTGGAACATTTTTTGTTTGATATCAACAACACATATATGGCGCGCCTATAATGCTTACAGGTTCTAGCCAGCAGCATTTCAATAAAATCGAACGTAATGAAAATTTAGAGTGTAGACAGCATCTTTAAGAACGATGAGTAAAATTATAGGATTTTTTGTACCTTCTACATTCAAGAATAGGTGGGTATCTAATCTTGAAACAATTTAGACCACGGACTTTTTTAAGATGTTTTAAAAGGAATTATTGTACCAAAATATGTACATATTATGCCACACAACAGTACATAAATACGATTTAGTAAATTTATTATATATTTAGTGCGTCTTCCATGCTTGCATACCTACATGCATTCAATATTGTGTACTAGAGAAAACGTGATCTAAAGTATGTGCTATTGGAGACCTTTGAACTTTTCCACATTTCCCGTCCATAATTATACCTGCATTACGTTATTATTATTTTAAAGATTCTGGATTATCTGTACAGTAGTTGTTGGATAAGAATGTTGGCCTTTTCAGGCTCCACCCCCTAGTTCCGAGTAATTTTTCGAACACAAAATGAGTATTGTCGACCGGAACTCTATGAAACACCCAATTGGCACGAAGAGTATGTGTATATTATGACCCTCCAAAAAATAATAAACGGATGAATATTTATTTAGGTACATGATTTTTATGAGCAGGTTGTAGGTTACCTGGTGGAATACTACCCATAATAATATATGACCTTGTTACTTCTCGTATAAAAAGCGGTCATATACTTTTGCTCAAATGCCATATTATGCATTCGCTTCCATTAAGAGTACAAAATACACCTGCCTTAATTATACACACCAAAAGTCACGACCAACCTGCAGCTTATGAGTTCACATTTTGCTAAAAGAGAAAAAGAATTATTAGCTCGACTTTTGGCGGAGGAATGGAAATTTAGGGTTGAGTTCTAAGACGAGAGGGTATCAGAGGAAAGAATTTGCATGTTAAACCCGCATACGTGAATACCTACCTATATCCATTATAGATGATATAATAGTTACAAATATAAGCCCTACAAATAAAATATTTTTTAACCATCTCAACTCAAACACATCAGCACCCTCCATTCATTTTTTATTCCTTCTTATTACAGAGGACTTGTTGGTTGAACCAAAAAAATTTAGTTGAAGGAAGCCTCTCCTGCGAGCATTACAATACGAACCTATATAAGAATAACCCATAAAAAATCCCATTTGATGAAAGTGAATTACTGAAAAACGGGAAAAATATGCCGCCACCTGGTCAACTCTTAAGGTTTCTATCATATTTGAATATAACTTTCGAGCTTCGTCTACATCCTTGTGTGCATGTCACGCACACAGTTCTTAGATGATGACGACGACTACCCTACATATTTTTTTGCTTATTCAGAAGACTTTCCTGGATAAAAAATATAGAAAAACTCTTTTCTCCTGCTTGACTTTCTTTTTGCTACGCTCTCCATCTTAATGAATATGAATATTTACGAAATCTGCAAAGCTCAGCATTGTTATTATTACATTTTCCCTCGTTTCGTCTTCTTTTTTTCTAAAACGTGGTGTATGGTATGAGTAGCAGCTAGCCCCATTCATTCTAATGAATTGGCTTTTACTCGCGTTGATGATGATGATGTTGGCATGCGAAGCTGACTTTTTTTTCTCTTTTTCAGACACACATTTTCCACATTAACTTATATACTCAGAGAACTCTGATATCCGTGAGTATATCCGTCTGAAGTACATGCATTTCCAACTTTTATGAGTTGTGATTACGATGAAGAAGGCAATAAAAGGTATAAGAAGCTTATTGCCTTTCTCATTTCGTCTAATGTGTAGAAATGCGCGCATCCTCATCATCATGATTTGTTTGGAGGCGAAAATGGTGGAAATGCTGATAGAAAAAAGGAGTCTATTAGCATATTCCATTTCTATTACTTCCTCTTGGTTGTTATACTATTGCCATCATTATTATTGTAATTTCCGATTGAGCAGGTGAAGAAGACAAGGAGAAAGGAAGAGAATAGGTACTTTAAAATGAAAAGGAATGGAAAATGGAAATAGCTAATTTTTTTACCTTGTAACAAAAAAAAATGAAATAGGGTTTATTCAGGTTTTTTTCTCTTTGGAGAAAGCGTCTTCATTTTTGGCGGTATTAAAAAAAGAAGGAAAAAGTAGGATAACTTTTGAAGGAGGAATAGTTATTTATGCATAGTCAACATTTATTATTATCAGGAGCAACAGAATGGAAGAGTATATATAGTCATCATCATTGCCATAATTATATAAAAACGCACAATATTTAAAAAACCGCAGAATTTTAAAGAAAATAGGACTAATACTTTTGCTACGATTTTACAATAAACAAACCCCGCAACCACAAAAATGTGTTTTCAGTTGCTTTGTTTGTGTGGAACAAAATCTTTCAATTTTGCCACTGAGTTTGTTGGACGGGCACTAGATAAAAGAAAAAAGGCAAACTTTACTAAAAAAAAACTTATAGCGAAAATTAAGTTTTCCTCAGTATTCATTTGTTTTGTCCTGCTTTTCATTTACGTTGGTTTTTATAGTGGCTTTCTTTACTTGATAGAGTCAGAGTCATGCAGTATCTGATATGTTTGAATGCCTCATTCTCAGCTTGTTTTCTTTTTTATTCTATTCTTTTGTTTGTTATCTTACACACTTTTTTTTATTGCTGTCATACTCATTTCTTTTCATCCTTGAATACAGCTCTTTAATTTTCTGCCTTTTCTTTTGTCAACCCGACAAAACTATGGTAAAAAAGAAAAAAAGTAGCTCTGTAGTTGATTGTGTAAGTGGCAAATAAGGATTATTGTTTTGGACGGCATGGATGAAAAAGTTAGTGAAATGCTACCGGTGATAGTGTTTTTTAACTTTCATTTTCAAGTTTGGAATGAGTAGGTTCTAGGTTCTATCTAGCAAAGGTGTGCTTTAACCCCCATGCTCCCAAAAAATATAAATTAGGATACATAAAATCATTTTTTGCATTGTTATTTTTCCCCCACACACATATTAAAAGTTGGTTTCTTTTATTTTTACATTCAACATTTTATTTTTGACTGTATAGGCATGCCTAATCAGTAATCAGTAATCCCTACTAGGTACTCCTAGTTTTAAAGTTATAATCAAAGGGCTTCGAGTTTTCGGTCCTTTGTCAAATTGATCGTATAAGTAAGTAAGTCACTTACGGAATGTTTAAGCCATTTAAGCGAGGTGAATTTAAATATAGAAAACTAAGGTAAAAAAGGACGTGTTCAAGGATTTTTTCATTTTGTCAACCGCTGAATGGCGGCTTGTCAAAGAAATGTATTACGAATGAATGACTTCAAGGATTTTACTGGATAATGCTTTCTCGGAGACACAACTATTCAATTCTTATTGAAAAACATTATTTTGCATAAAAATTCACTATTGTTGCATGCTATGAAATCGGAGCTACAAAGTTTTAAATATTTAGTGATTACATGAATTCCAAAGTAGGCACAATTGCTAAGTCCATTTGGTTCTATCAAACTCAACGACTCCACTTTGGTCGACGACAATAATGGTCAAAGAAACGCAACATTCAGAGGTCACAATGATAAAATGCATGTAAAATGGATGGGAATAAAATGCAGACCAAAATACACTTTTGTGCTCACAAAAAAACGGTGACAGAACCAGGAAATGAAAAAGTAAACTACACGATTCTTCTTCACCAGTCAGCGAATAGGCCACTCTGTCATTCCAAAGAGACAGGAAGACAGGAAAAATTGGAGAAGGGGATATAAATTAAATCTAAAAAAGGAAACCCCAAGGCATATGGAATTTCTTTCGAGTTTCTTTTTATAAACGATTCCAAGAAATCTTTGTTTTCCACCTATCGTTATATTAAGTAGGACAATTGATATTAAAAGTTCACAAAGAAATGAAGAAGAAGATGAAAAAACGCACAAAAATGCAATTTCCACTGCATATATATTATCCACTGCACAAAGGCCTTCATTAGGTATTCATGACGCATGGGAAATGTGATGTGTTGTAAGTATGCAATAAATAAATGAAATTAAGTATGCATGACGTGGGTTGGTAATGTGCGTGAACTTCCTCTTTAGGTAAAATGCAACTTTACTTTTCCCCTTTTGTTTTCAATATCTTCCTGTGAGAAACGGAAAAACGGTAGCAAATATACAACCGGCTTTCTCGTTTTTTTGAGTCCGTTGTTATCTGTATAGATTTTCATTTCCTTTTTGACTTTTCTCTTTTCCTACGTCGGTCCGTTTTTTGTGATAATGAGCTATATAAGTTGTTTTAATACTGTGAAAAATATATTTAGTATTGCCATTACCACCAGTGCAATGTGCTTTTGTCTAACTAAAAACTTATGTTGCTTTCAATGCAACATGTTTTAACACGACCAAGAACAGAGAAAAATCGTGTTTTGTGTATGGAAACTGCTTCAATAGCATAAAAATGAATCATTTTAATGAGAATGCGACTAAACGCCATTAAAAAGGGGTTGGTGGTGTTCTCTCAGACTGCTAGAGTGACGAATTTCGTGTAGCAACATTTTGCATTTCATTTCCTGCGACTGTGCTCATTACTCAAAACTTCTACCACTCTCTCAAATAACAAAACAGTGCCGGGGTTTAGACCCTACTTTTCCATGAAGTGAAAGCAGTGAATATTCCCTAACCTTTACAAAAATTACAATCATTATCAACGCTATCATAGCAATTCATTCTTCCTATTCTCGTTTCATTATTTCATTTCTTCACTCTTCTTCTAGTAAGCTCCCTTGTTGTTGTGAGTATAATAGGGTGTGGCAGAAAAACACATCCTATTGATGACAGCAGCTTTAAAATGAATATAAAATGTTGGTTGGTATCTCCATATATGGTATATAGTAAATGGTGATAATAATAGTGTTAAGTACAAACAAGAAGGAGGACACAGTTATTGACGATAATGATGATGATGATGATGATGATGATGATGACTATGAGAGCTTATATACGGAAAGGGGCACAATACAGTTGTTGTAATTAGAAGTTGTAAATGAAACGATCCTGAACTATGATGGCATGAAAAATGTGAGTGTTTTTCTCTTAATTAATCACAAAAAATGGTTTGTTCTAGGCAGACAATATAAGTAGATAAGCTAATGAATGTATACAAGCTATACCAACAACTGATGGCAAGCTTGAATGTTTGACTGGTTGTCTAATTAGTAAATCTGTTTAAGTAACTGAGCAGATTGATTTTTAGAAGAGAAATAATTAGAAACGCCTTTCTATTAGATGAAGGAATTCCCTAATATTAATGAAAATTTCTCGTAAAAGTGAAGGGAGGAATTTTAAATAAATACGCTTTCTTTTCAGGAACTGAAAAATGCGAAAAAAAGTTCCCAAGTCCAACTTCAAACGAGAAATATAGATTTAAAAAAGCTGATGCATAAAAATGTGAATACCTTCTTTACACAACACATATAATTGTATATACGATGCTAGTAGATTCCAATATTCTCTCATGTAATTTAAGCATGACCGAGTATTTATACTCGATACAGAGCATCCTCTTCTTATCTAATTCATGTCACTGTGCTTTTATAAAAATTAACCTTCTTATATGGCAAGGTAATGTGGATCAATGTGGTAACCAAATACATATATATTTTATCTTCCTGGCTTGATGGACTAACCTCTCCTTCGGTATGGCCAGTCGCAACGCATGGATAGACACGTAGACAGAACCAGTTTTGTGCTTGCGTGAGCGTGAAAACTTTCAAAACAACTGCCTTTTCTTATTGAACAAATACTTATACTCGGTCAAAGAAAAGCAAAAAAAGAAGCAACAATAATGGTGTGCGAATACAAAGGGAAAGCATGTACTTACCCGAAAATAAAAGACTGGCTAGCAAAAAAGAAAAATATTTGCAGTTTTTATGGCAAAACTTTCTCTACTTTTTTAGATCAACAATTATTTGTTCTCTGTAGTTACAGTTCGGTATACCAACCTTGTATACAAGATCTGACATGAAATGATATACTTTAAGAAGACATTTCATTAAAAAACGTACTAGAAGATTGAATTCACACTCCATTTTATTTTCGACCTTTTGACCTTGTATCAGAAATATCTTATTAAACCGGTGCTAGAAAATAATTTAAAATTAGCATACCAATTTAATTAAGATGAACTTTGCTTTAGAGTACTTAAATGTGTCTAAAGTTTTAAATGTTAACATTCATTCTTGTAAATGAGTGCAATTTAACCTAATCTTCCTTGTGTGTTATCTCGTTGTCTCCAAATTGAAATGGGAAAGACAGCAAGCGTAGAGAAATATTATGTACTTACCGCAAGTGCCCATGTATCCGACAGACACATTTTTCTCTTCCCGACAAGCAGACAAGTTGAGTTCACATTGGTTATCGTACGTTCGATTATCAGTGCCGCAAACAGGTCGAATAATGGGATCACAGACGGTTGCGCAAGTACACTGTGCAATTCCATATCGGTTGATGGCACACGTTTCATAACCCTTACAAACCCGGCTTTCACAGGGATTCGGACCTAATTAAAAGTAATAATTAGACTTATAACATCCGATGATTGGAAACATGCATTCAAGGCAGAGAGACGTGTCTGCATCAGCCCATTATAATTCACCAAGACTAAAGTTCTATTCACGCTAGTCGAGCTTACCAGAAGAGCATTTTCCTCGATAAATTATTCTTAGATCTTGTCTGGCACGACAACCTTCCTGCCTCATCACACATTCATTGGCATATGTCTTTCCGTCAGAGCTACATACCGGGTTGAAATCCATCGTACATACCTCACTACATCGACAAACAGGTCTTCGTCCATCATCCAAATGACATACTTGAGGTGATGTGCATAAAATATCTTCACAGGGATCTGGTAAAAATAAATAAACAGATTGTTTTTAACATTCGTTTTATATAACCATTAGATGTTGAGCGTTACAGAAACGGAAGTAACGTACAACTATTTATTCTCCTTATAAAATTTTCACTCAGCTTTTGGTTTTTGATTATAGTATGCATATTATATGCCTTCATGAGCCATATTAATGTACCAAGATTTAGTTTTACATTTGTAGCAATAACTTATTTACTAATAGCCTATAATTTTCAAATGTGGTAGTTCTACACTGAAAGAATTATGCTTAACGCAAATACAAGTCTACTCATTTATTCATTTTATTTACTCTGCCTCGAAGCAATCACTTAAAATCCCATTGGTTTTTCAGCTTCCAACTTCCAACAGTTTCATTTCAACTACTAGAAGAGATACATAAAATTAGCTAACAAGTTCCAACTCCGGCGGTTCGCACCATCTGATATCCCATCCATTCATTGCATTCAGGGCCATAATCGTAAAACTAAAATTTATTCCAAAATTTATTATTTTATATCCATGTGTGTGTTCTTCGAACGGCTGCCTGCATCTGAGAGAATAAATACTGGTTTCATATATGCTAATTTGCCAAATGATATGTAGAGGATAATGTATACATAATAAATAAATGGAGCAAGCTCAGAGCTCCCAACGGAAGCAATGTCTCTTCCGCTCCAGCTAATCTCATTCAGAGGAATAAATGACATGTAAATTTTTAAATCTCCGTCACGTTGTATTTACTACGTCTTAAGTTCACTAATCTTACTTAAATGTCCTGTGAAATGGCATAGTATCCGAAAAATATATATGCCATGATGATATTTTTGCCAAGTGTGCCACTGCCACCGCCGGGCAGCTGAGCCCAGCTGCGTTCCAAGGAACTGGACAAATTACAGTCCTTATTTAAATATTCCAAGAATAGGAACGGATTGCTTATTTATGCGGGCACATTCAAAAGCCAAATTTCTTATTCCAGCCAGATGAGCCAAGTCCACCCGGCTATATCGTCTTTTTATCATAGCAAGTGCAACAATACTGTAGCTGCCTCACATTTTTCTTAATTTAATTTAATCCTGAAGATGTTTCACATTAAGCACACCGTCAGTATTTGTAAAATAATTATATCAGCTGATATGGATGAAAAACATAATACATGGATTTTGATGAAAAGAAGCATTTATTTAGATACAAACTTAATCCTTTGTTCTCGTAAATATAAAACTGTCTATATCTCTTACCCATCTCAATTGTGTCAAAAATTGCCAAAATTCATGGATATTCTCAAATCCCCAAAATAAAAAAAAACTACATGCGGAAGTAAAGCTTTAAATGCATACGCGCATTTAATGCTTAAGAAATGTAACGAAAGAAAAGCACACGGCCGCAGGTTACATATTGCCAGCGTCTCCCATTTCACAAAGAGACGTTGCTTCTCTACATGCTCCTCAGAGACGGCACCAATTCCAAAGGACAATGAGTACAAAGAAGCCATTGACTCTCTCCTTCGCGTAATGCATACATTTATATGTACATCCAACACCTGTACCTCATGGTATGCACATGACATTCTCTAGATGCATGCTGCTGAAGCACTCTCAAAATAGTTTTGTCCAAGAAAATAGATCCTCATCTTCCCTCGCACGGATTTACATCTCTTTTTTTCTCTCTTCCAGAAAGCGGACTCGCGGTAAATCTCTAGAAAACACGCGTGTTCGAGATTTACAAGGGAATCTAACTCGAGTCGAAAGAGGAGAAAGCACACACTTTACAAACGATATGATCTCACCGTACAAATGTACATATCATGTATATACTGTATGCATGGGATTTTCTTGAGAAGATAGTAAATCTGTGAGAGTTGAAAGGACGATACGGATTTTAAAGGATAAAAAAGAATAGAAGAGAACGACTAGACAAGTTTAAGAAAACGGGATGGAAAGGAATAAGGCATGAATATATAAGCCATACCTTCTCTCTAACACACGAGCATTTTCTAGGACGGTGGAAGTAAACGAGTAAAAGAAGGAAATAAAATAAACTGAACGTGAGCGATGTACAATGGGCCGGGAGGATGAAAAAAAAGCAAGATGTACGTGGAAGGTCCATAACATAAAGCTTGTTATGTGTAGAGCAAAAACTTTAAGAATTGAGTGGAAGGGCTGCAGAAATAAAAAAAAAACAAGAGAAGAAAACTAAACTACATGCGAGCAACACTAAACCTACAATGGATAATAAAAAAACAAGTTTTCCTCCTTGTATACAGTTATCATTGCATCAAAAAACAACAGCTTCATTTCATACTACCAAATGAATAGAAGTGTATATAATATGATGATGCATACCTATGTAGATGAATGGAGCCCGTCTTTCAGAGAGCTTTTACTTATGTGTGCATGAAAGCAAAATGTGGATTTCCCACTATACAAAATTTTTATTAAGTGCCGCAGGTACTTTATAAAAACAGAAGAAGATCAGGATACCGAGTAAAATGTCTGTCTGTGTGTCT
>JAQIWO010001292.1:0-10586 GCA_034695405.1 Entomobrya muscorum | reverse complement strand
GCTAAACCCAACGAAACCAGAGCTCCAGCAGCAGCAGCAGCAGTGGCACAAGTAGTCTGCCTAGTAAATAGGAGAAACAAACATGAAACGGTGGCAGTGCTGATGTGATGTGATGATGATGATGATAAAGTTGGAAAGAAGAAAAAAATACGAAGCCTTGTCTGGTAAACTGCTACTACTGTTTGAATGACTTACTGAAAAAGTGACGGCTTGTCCTGACTTGGCTTGGCGATAGTATAGTAAATGCGGTAATCGACGTGTGTAAACAGTTTTCAGTTTCTTTTTTTTCGCTGTTTCGTCCTGGCCTTGGTCCATTTCTCTTGGTCTTTTATAGTATCAACAATAAAAAAATTGCTAAAAGCAAAAGTCGACAGAGATCTCAGAACAACAAAACAGAAGGGGAAAGCGAAAAAAAACTAAGAGGATGTGTATGAGTGAGTAAAGTATATGTTTGTAAAAAAGATAAAAAATCTCATAAGAAATCTCACACACACACAATTTCGTGCATTGTACTCTTCTCTGTCTTATATTTTTTTGAAGCATTCAGTGTTCAAGCGAATGCACAGCAAGTGGAGCTGCTATAAAGCTCGTATATAATATTTACCTTGCGCTTTATTTCTGTTGGACGCTTGTGAGTATTATTGTTACATGTGCATGTAAACATCATCATCATCATCATCGTGAATCAAACATCAAATCCAAGGCACGATTCATTCATTTGGGAATTAAAGTAGTGACATGCCTGCCAGTAGTAGCGGTGTGCTGTGGTGGTTGTCGTGTTGTTGATGGTGGTTTTTAAAAGCTGAAGAAAAGAGAGGCTCAAGAGAGACATTTTAGTTTACATTGAAGCAGTTTTATCAACTTATTGCAATAAGTCTAGTAAAAAGTCTACCAGTGCAAAAGATAGATATAGTACACAATAATAATAATAATATGATGTTTTGTAAAAGTTGTTGGCATTATTATGATTTCTACCCTCTCTCGTCATATTTTTCCTCCTCATCTCATCATCATCAACATCGTTTTCATATCCAATCCACCTCCTCCTCACTCATCAAAACATGATATTCAGCCTCGACTTTTGGTTCGACATCATCATCCCCATCACCAACTGCAGTAGTTGTAGTATGGTGTGGTGGTTGGTTGGTAGGTAGTAAGTAGTCCCAACTCAAGTATCAAGTCAAGTCAGTCAGTCAGTAAGATAATCAGTATATGGACGATACTACTACTGATATACTATACACCTCTCTCTCTCTCTCTTGTCTATTCGAAAAAATATTACAATAATATATTTTTTCTGTGTGTGTGCTCTTCTTTTTCTTCCCTTGTAGTATACACAAGCACGTACATAAATTAGGTATATATTACAACAGATTCGTACAATATTTTTTCACGTTTTTTTGGTTCATGCAATTGAAAAGATTTTTTTTCTGAAAAAAGATCTGTGAAACTCATCAGTCTGTTGCAATACATGCTCATTAAAATGCAGTGTTGCTAGTGAAATATGTATTATAGCAGAGAGAAGATGATGATGTGTGTATTGCAGTAACAGAAGAAGAAAAATGTGTAGAATTAAATACTATTGAAAATGTTGTTATTTTACTACTAGCCAAGCCACTCAGTCAGTGGAACGATAAAAAGAGGAGTGAGCTTTTATACCATGCTGTTTCTCATCTCTAAAAGATTTTCATACACTGTCAGCGTAGCTAGCTTCTTCTTATGCAGAACAAAAAAAAAACATCAAATTACACATTACATTTACATTGGCCGGTAACTCCAACGTTAGGTCTGCTGAGACTTTTGTGAATACTTTGATCATTCTTATTATTATTACTTTTCGTGAACTCATCATCATCACTCTTTTATTTATTCGTTGTTGTCCTACGAAGAAAAAAATCTTTTTGTCTAGAGAGAATATGTATAAGTTTTTGGATTGGCTACTCCTTCTGTTTCTTTGATACCCAAATATTCTGTTTCATTCCATCATCAACACACACACATCCACATCACGTCATATCTTCAACTTGTCTTTCACCTTCGAGGAAAAAGTGTCAGTGACTTGCAGCGGCTTCTTTCTTGCAATGGACGTAGATGGAGAGAGAGTGTGTGTGTATGTGTGTGAGCTATATATTTTGTGATGGTTAGTTCATGAACAACGGAAGGTTAATGAAGAAGCGATAGAGGAGTTGTGTGCTGCAAAAGAAGAAAATATTATGAAGAAATCGAGTGTTGTCTTCTGTGCATGTGTGCGATGGTAGGGGAAGGCCATGCCAAGCAAAGCCACGAGGAAATTACGATCAGTTTTTCTCTGTTGTTATCATGAGTAAAAGGTTGTTTGATACAAAACTCTGAGAATTATTCTTAGTATTCTTATGATAAATTGGTTCGTGGAATATTAGATTACAATGAAAAGTGCGTGTGTAAAATGTGTTGAGGCTCCACACAGTCATCATCATCATCAGAAGGAAAAATAACGATGCTGGAAGGAGGAGGAGGAGGAGGAGGAGGAAGGATACTAGCTATTATTAATAAAATTCTGACATTTGGAAAAGTCAAATCAAAGTAGTAGAGAGATATAAGCAGGTTCACTCACTCAGTCAGTCTTAAAGTCTTTTTGTTCTCTGAATACACTTGTTCTTCTGTGTGATTCATCCGGAGAGAAATTCATATTCATTCAGTATTCTAGAGGATTTCAACTTGCATGCCATTACTGAAGCAGAAATTTTTAGTACATTCGGCAAGGTTGCAAAGGCTGGTAACTACACTACACAGACAGGTTCATCGAGATATATACTGACAGACATGTGGAGAGCACAGAGGCGAGCAATTACACATACACATTTTGTACTCAAGGAAAAAACAAGAGAATTAGACTGAAAGTGAGTTGCAGAGAGGAAAAATGAATGGATTGCTCTTTTGCTGGTTCGACTACAAGGGCAAATTAATAATCGCTCTGTTTAGACAAGTGAAGTAATAGTAGTAATAACACTAAAAGCATACAACATTTGTATTTAACTTGGATTTACATACATAATCGTACTTAAATGTTCAGTACTTAAAATAAAGCTAGTTTTATGAGCGAAAGCCTAAAAGTCTGTTGTTTTGTGTTGCTGTGTGTGGTGTTGTTGGTGTTGGTGCTCGGTTCATCAAGTGTCTATGCATTTTGCTTGCATAAACATCACCAACAATTAGTCTGAATTGATTTGAATTCCACTTCAAGCACAATAACATGTTACATCATCAAAAATAATAGTGTGAACGAAAAGTGCCTCTACTAGAGTCGATGGCCATCGTATGTACTTGTTGTTGACCAACTGTACTCTGCATGCTGGCTGGAAACTATCGGAGTGAAGAACAAAGATAACTAATAACATTATAATATGTACTTAGCCCTATACGCACGCACTTTTTTGTCTTTTGATGATGAACCACTCTAAAAAAGGAGATCTTTGTCATTGTCTCTGTTCACTGCTGCGTTTACAAGTGTAAATACGCAGTAGTAGTAGTGGATACCACAAAGCGACAAAGTCGACGCACCAAAGCAAGCAAGCCCACACGAGGCAGAATTCATACTGAAAGGAAGAAGAAAGTATGCGTGCAATGTCTACTACTTGCTTTTTTACCACCAACAGTGTTGTTTAAAAGTGTCACTTTTATATACTCGAAACAGCCATCTTAAAGGATCATCGTGTTAATTCACATGTAAATTATGATCCTTGTCAGTGTTTTTTTTATTGAGTTGACTGTTTTTTTTCTTGTTCTTCTTGGAGAGAGACTGACATACTCATAGCCTATTTCACAATTTTACACTACACTGCGCGCTTTCCTATATTTCTTCTTTTTCCGTTTCCTCTGTGGCGTCACGTCACGTGTTTGGAATTTACCGTTGTTTTTTCGAAATACCTTTATGCCTATATTCTTGAAAGCAGGAACTTTTTTTTGAAAACTTTTACGTAGTATTCCTTAAGGAAAGAAAAATAACAAATTTTCTTTGTGTTTTCTGACAATAATACCTTGAGAAATGTTTAAATCTTGACTTTTCCTTTGTTTTGTGCACACTTTTTATGTATGCACACGAAAAGCAAAGTTGCGATTTTGTGCTACTGGTTCTCCAGTGTTGCTGGTAGTTGCTGCTGCTGCTGCCATGTTGTTGTAATAGGCGCCGTAATAATAAACAACCCGCAGGAGTAAATGAGCAGCTTTGTATGTAATTTGTGATCGTGATAAAAACTGAAGCTGATGGTGTTGATGATGATTATCATCGTGCTACTGCCGTTTTACAAAACTACTAGTGAATAATATAACAATACACACATTAATATTATAATGTAGTTACTACATGGGTATTATTTGTAGATGTATAGCATTTGAAGGCAAGCTTGCAAACTTGTGTAGAACAACCGTGTACATATACGTGATGTTTTTATGTACTTGAAAAACTAAAAGGATAATATTTTCATCATTAACATTATTCACAACAACATCATCATAATCACAGTTGTAGTAGTAGTGAGTAAACTACCAACCAGGAGTAGACGAGCAGGAAAAAAATGATTATTTACTCTTTCGACTATATGTGGCAGTTTTATTACTTCATTTAATGCACATGTTTTATTATGCGAACTAGCTTTGAACCGTGTTGAATTGTCTGGATATGTACTTATCATTACTGTAATTCTATCGTTTATTCGTATGCTACGTACTATATACTCTCAGTAGCCTCCTGTATTTAAACTTTATTCTATTCAGTCAGACAGTCATAGTTAGAAAACGATTATTTTCTCGTTGAGCACAAATGCGAAAATGAGTTTTTGGTTGATGGCTGTTGAAATGTTGTTTATCCTAAGAATATTATAGCAGAAAAAAGTCCAGAGATATTGACGATCTTTTGAGTCTTGTGTGTGCTGCTACTATTGAACCAAAGTGAACTCTCTGCTTTGCGTAAGTTGTTGTGGCATGGCACATTATACAGGAAGATCATTAGTACAGAAAGCTTAAGGTAGTTTGTTCTTGTATAAGTAGCTATTGCATCTCTGAAGTTGACTAGATATTATTTTTTATTTCATGAGCATATTACAATAATAATCGTAGCAGATGAAAAATCAGGGTCATTTTTCACACATTAGTCGACCTAGTATAGTGCCAGCAAGGATACTAAAACAGCAGTGATCATGATAACCCTCTATACATTATACTCATTTTGATCTTATTCATAGTTTCAGTGGACATTAAAGCCGGTTCATGGTAAAATACCATCACATTTAATAATTTGTGTCATCAGTTTGGTTTGGAAAGTTAAAGCTAATTTAATTCGTATTATTTATGAGACAGTCTTGATTAGAGGAAAATTGTCATATTCATGAGACATGAGACTCTGTTGGTTGCTGGTGTTGGTGGCGATGATGTACGGTGGCGACATTGGACTCGCATAAAGTGAAAATAATGTAACTAATCATCATCATCATCACCAACTAAATGGTATCTGTTCTAATGCCAAATGACCAAGCAAAGTCCAACAAACATAAAATAGTAGGAAAATAGCTGTTGAGGATGACAAATTAAAAACACGCTCCTCGGTCCCTACAAGGGAAAATTTTTCAGTTATACTTCATTAGCAGTGCATCGTTATGCCCTCCGGTAGTTGTGAAGCGGTATCCTTTGTGCTTTGTTCAATCGACCTACAGAAAATCCTCTAATTTCTGTGGGCGGTTGGTCGTTGTGAAAGTTAATTTGTACAAGTGAGCGCCGCAATAGTAATAAAATATTAATAATATGTTACCGAGGGGGTCACATATGTACAACCATTTGGAACACTTCAAATACAAGTGAGCATAGAGAAAGAATGTCAAGCCGCCTGCACAACCTTTAATGCAGATTTATGTAGATTTTTGCGTTATGAAAACAAACTTTTTTTTGTTCATGAAAAATTTATCATTATTATGTGTTCGTTAATATTTCTATTTGTTTAAATTGGCGACATTGACACATGCTATCTTACCAATCATTAATCATAAATGATGGTGTGTGTATATTAAGTGCATCGTATACTTTTGGTTGTGTGCAAACTAAGGCGTTACACACCGAGGGAGATGTTGAGGAGTTTTAATATATTTTTACACGATTGGATTGTGTTCTGTTTTTGTGTCCTCTTTGAATTAATTATACAATAATTTATTGTTGTTGGCCCACCAGCGTCGGTCTGAGTGACTAAGCAAACAGAAATATTCGTGTAATGTTCATTTATAGGTACAACTACTGCATCAGGGACAGATTTGCATCAAACAGAATATTATAATCGGCTTATGTAAAACTTGGAGAGATGGTGTTAGCTGGGCGTTTCTTTATTTTCCTTTCTTCTTTTCGACGAGCATAAAAACGCTGAACAAAGAACTCTTTGACTAAAGCGTTGTTCTATTCTCTCTCTCTGTCTCCTTGGCTTTGATAAAGATGAGACATATCAAGCATTGAAGGGAGGAGATACCACGGAATTGTTGCATGAGATCTGTTTTCTACTATGGGTTAGTTTAGATGTTAAGGTTTAAAATATTTTAAGCTCATTTGTGCAGCGTTGTATGGTATTTATAAATAAGGTCAGGCAGGAACTTGACGATTAAAAATCGGCGTGTCGCGAGAAGGCACAAAAAGAGAAAATTACTAAAATAAAAGTAAATTATAATTCAAGTCAATCGCAATTTATAATACGCAGTCATGTAGAAAAATGCTGCAACAACTGCTCAAACGCTGCCAAATCTAAATCACTTCATTTGACAAAAGTGTCGGTGCGTTTGTGCTGATTCATTGCATGTATCAATATTATACCGTCATCCTTTTCTCTCTCTTTACGGGTTGTCGTGTTTTATTACCTTGCTATCTTCTCTTTATAGGCTTGAAAAATGAGTGCATTCTTTTAGTGAATCACAACAAGCACGCAAGTTCGCCCAAAAACAACAACCTCCACCACCTTTTCAAATCACAACACCATCAAAAACGCCAACGTGTTAATGATGATTAGCACTAACACAAATATATATATAAGCATAAGGTGCAGTTGACACATTTGTACAGCATGTGCTATCCATATTGTCACTTGTGTAGTTTATCTACCTCCCATGTTACAGCAGCTGCGTTTCATCTTCAAAGCTAACAGCGAAAAAATGTTTCATGAAAAAACTGACAGAGAAAAGTAAACGCTATAGCTACATTGGTGTTTTCCATCATAACCGCACTGCACGAACCTAGATGCCACCGCTCACGGATGTATGAAAATGCTAAGCGTCCTCTGAAGCCACAATCGGATGCAAAATACAAAGCTATCGCGAAACCACGCAGCTACATATAAAACAGGAACTCAACCTACACACACATGTGCATATAAACTGCATACACGTTTTTCATAATAACCTTTCCTCATTTGTCTCATGGATGGAAAAAGTCAGACACTTTTTAGCACAAAAAATTATAATATATAAGCTGTGCTAAAATATTTTTTTCGTGGTGGTTGCAAAGCGGGGGCAATTTGGTATGCAAATTTTTTTTGTCTGTAGGCATGCACGCATCTTGCTGAGTGAGTTTGCAATATAAAACAAGTAGTAAAATAAATGGAGAGGTAACAAAGGTGAGATAAAAAAATAATAATAAAAGGACTAACAAGCCAACGACAATGATAATGATGTCAAAAAAATGAAGAAGTTGTCGTGGCATGGCATGGCACGAACCAAAAGGATGACCGTGCTAATATATACCGTCTTGTTGTATTTTGTACTCCAAACTGCTCGTTTAAAAAGAAATATACGAAAAAATCTCCGTTGTTTCTTCTTCGTCAGTTTTTATCATCATTACCATCAACGTCAGAGTCGCCAGCTGGGCAACAAGTTTTAAATGCTGTTTTAACTGCTTGGTCGACCACAGAACCTTTTTTCTTCTTCAAAAGAAACAAAAAGTTATTGGGGAAAAACGGGTGGCATATACAATACACCATGTTGAATAACGATTGTGTGGCAAAAAAGAACACACATTCTTACTCATGCCAAGCCAAACCAAAAGACACATAATATTTTATTTTATGCTAATTCAATGACATTTAGGAAGCTTTTTATGGCCGCTGAAAGTATAACAGTAAGAAAGACATGAGAATATTAAGTAGCTTCATAAAGCTTTGAGCATTTTTCTCTCTGTTTTTGTAATGCGATATATTCGATTGCACATTACAGAGAAAAAGTGACGCTGCTGCTGCTGTTGTTCTGTTCCTGTATTTTTTAAGGAAAAGAAGTTTATTGGTTGCGTTACTTCGTAGTATTATTACCACACATCATCATCATTAGAAAAACACATTCCGACGGCAGTTAAAGCTATTAGAAAAGTATATAGGAAAAATATATTTTCATTTCATAGCCTTTGACCTTATCTAGTTTTCTATAGAAGACTGTCTAGCTGAATAGAGAAATTTAGACTCTAATCTGGATAATATTATTATTGTCTACAGTGTACACGTACGTGGATCTTCACTATTGTGAGCTCATTTACATTTTAAGTAGCAATAAGTTAAGTAACAAAAGCTTTAACAAGCTGTCCAAAAGAATCCAACTAAATCTGGCTATGAATAGAAGCATATTGTAGCAAAAAGTAAAGTCAGATGAAAAGGAACAGAGTGTTTTGTGGTAAATAGTGAGAGCCCCCAGCTCAAAATCCATTGAAGTAATACAGACTCTTTTGAAGCACTCACCATCGTCATCATCAATGCGAATCCTGACCGGGTGGATACACTCTTCAACAAGCCTAAACCACGCTACAACGGTTACACCGTAAAAGGAGAAAATGATCTTGTCTCGTTCCCGATTTGCGTATTGATGTGTATCAATACATGCTTTCATGACTCTCTCTCCACACACACACACACCACTCTCTGCAACCTACATGGTTCATTTTGTTTTTTCCCTACTGATCAGTAATGTGGTTCCTCCACTTGTGATACTTGCTAACTTTCAACCAAAAAGGATCCAATCCAGTCAGTCAGTCACGAATTAAATGACCACAACAGCGATCATAGAGTCACACACTGCAGAGCAGTGAGTAAAGTTGAAATCTTTATCTTATCAAGTCAAGGATCAGCTTAAACGATTCCACATTTCTTTGCCTCAAAAAATATATATAGCCAGTCAGCACTATCGTCAGTCAATCAGTCATGCAAAGTGTGCATGTGATGATTGCAAAAGTTCATGTGGTCTGTGCTGTAATTTTTTGACGTGAATGAGCACACGATTGGAATCTCTTCCTCCTCGAGGGATCGACGATCGCTGCCAAAAGCCTGAGAATTTTTTTTCAAAGTGTAGAGTTGAAATTATTATTTTTATATATATTATGTGATGGTGGCTGTGTGATACTCTCACTCACCACCTCTCCAAATAACGTGAAAAGTGATGAAGGATAGATTCAGCGACACGTCCAAGCAGATATTTGATAATCCAGACTTTGAAGAGATACAAAATGCAATTGGACAACTGGAAGAAATAATCAGCAGGACTGGACGGAGCCGTCAGCGAGGTGGAGTAGGTGGCGGTGGACGCAGCAGCTCAGCAGATCCCCCCTCTCAGGTTGTCGACGATGGAGAAACACCAAAACATTCCAGACGAAAGGATGGCAGCAGCATCAGCAACAGCGCTGCTGCCATCACCGATGATATTGATCATGCTCCCAGCGGAGCCAACGCTATCATCATCAATAACAATAATATTATCATTCCTCCAGAAAAATCCAGTTCCAGGTCAAATGGGATTGGAAAGAATAAAACTGGCAGTCATCCGAGCATTGTCAATGCCATTGCTACTGCTGGCAGCAGCACAAATAATGATGGCAGTAGCAATCGTACAGCGATTAACAAGAATGAGAGGAATAATAAACCCATTATCCTCATTGCAACCACGCTGTCGAGCAATGTTGCAAATCACGTAAAGCCGTCGCCTTCAACTTCTTCGGCTGCTGCTGGCGGTGCTGGTTATAAAACTTATCAGTTGAAAAGGAGTACAAGCAGTTCTGCCGCGTTATCATCATCCACCAGGGCGACGACGACGACAATACTGACAACCACTGCGATACTACACACCACGACGACCACTGATAGTGATAATAATGGCAGGAATCGGAGTAGTAATAAAAATGCCACTGACGCTGATAGGCATAGTAATAATGCACGACCATCAAAAGCTATCACCAAAGCCAATGGGATTTCAAAGAAATCGATGGAATCCACATCATCAACAACAAATCACCAGCATCATCATCATCATGCTAGTCAACCAAAAGTAATATTTCTGGTCACTTTTATTCATGATCACTCTTTAATTGATTTTATGCGTAGATTCAACATTTTCAGCTGTCTCGGTGCATTTTCCAGACAAGTTCCTGATTACTTGTCGCTTTATTTCTCTCATTGAAAGTTGCTGACTGTCGGTGCTATAATTAAAAGCAGAGAATTTGTGCATTTTTGGGCTACGTTGGCAATATTGGAAGTGTAGTAGATAGAGGCTCAATTTGCCACATGATTCGTCTTTCTTTCTCAAGTCTATATAATTTTCTCTTGTGCAAAATAA
>JAQIWO010001291.1:0-10586 GCA_034695405.1 Entomobrya muscorum | reverse complement strand
AGTGTGGTTATGAATTCCCTTTCTAGATGCTGAATGTATATGAGTTTTTTCTTCTAAGGAATGCAAATCTTCCTACAAGTTTTTGGGTCAAGTGGGGTCGTTCAAACTAGAAAGAGGTGCCGCCATATCATCTTTCAAAGTTTTACTTCAATTGGAAAATTAGATCTTCAAAGGCTAAATTTTAATACGCTTTCTCTTTAGTTTCCTCAGAACGCAACAGCATCAATGCAGGATTTTAAATAAAAAACTCGTATGTCTGTGTGTTCAGGGAGAGTGGCAAGTTATGAAAGCTACAATTGGATAACAATTTCGTAAAAAGTTGTAAAAAATGCAGAAATGGTTGTGATGTTGACATATTTGAGCATGACAGACTTCTTCGTTTGGGATTCAAATCCAATTCTCGGTAGTGTCATTTTATTATTACTGAATTCTAACATTATTTCATTTTTATAACCTATTCATGAACCTCCATAGCGTGAACAAATTCGTTACCAGTTTGTTTTGCAAACGAATAATATAATAATGGCTTCATTTCCTTGGGTTCTTTAACGCATATTAGAATACAAGTGCTCACAAATCAAAAACTTATATCAATAAGACGGCCACAGTTATAAAAAATATTTAAGGTAAAACACATCCTGACTCCGACCTTACCCATAAGACAAACATAATAATAAATGGCTGTTTGAAGCTAATAGTTTAACAATTTAGGCAAATGTATTAAGTTTTAACTAATAGAAAAATATGTTTTGCGTATTTAATTTTTTTACAAAATATTATAAGCAAATTTTTTATATCTTAATAAATTTCTTCTATTCTGAAACTTTATAAACAAAGGCTTCCAGTTGACAGTAAATAAATATTGTTTTTATATTGTAAAAGAGCAATGAATAAAATAAAATTCCTAGTAACATTCCAAATGTCAAATCGTACCAACCAGCGTTAACATTTTGAATTTTAAATTATAATCATGAATAAAAACTTTCGTTCTTCTTTTCCATCAAAACCAACCATCAAACACATAGTTTTTCGAAATGTTCCACTTTCTTCTGAGCGTAATGAATTTATTCATTTTTACTGAAGTCTAGGATTTTACTTCCGTTGTTCCAGAATGGTTTACTTTGATCCCTCAGTTAGCTTCCGTAGGAATCTGCAATGAAAAATCATTGTTTAAAATTTACTAGACATGCAACATTGAGCTACTTTGTGTATACATTTCAATAAACAAACCTAAATGGGAGCGCTCAATGTGCTTCCGTAGGTTGTCTTTGAATGAAAATCTCATCTGGCAAACCACGCACTGTTCTGGTTTCTCTCCTGTGTGTATACGCAAATGTCGAAACAAGCTGCATTTCAACGAAAACTTCATGTCACACAATTCGCAAGAATGTGGCTGCTCTCCAGTGTGTCTTCTCTTGTGACGTCTTAAGTCATTTGAATTGAAAAATCTTGAGCTACACTCATCGCATGCAAATGGCTTGACCCCGGAGTGAATTCGTTTGTGTCTTAAAAAATTACTTTGCAACTTAAAAGAAACTTTGCACTGTTCGCAGTTGTAGGGCATATCGCTTGAATGGGTTGTTAGGTGCTGTTTCAGGCTTTGAAGTTGCTTGAATGATTTTGGACATTCATCACACTGGTAAGGGCTATCTTCACTGTGAATCATCTCATGTAATTTGAGATTATGTTTTCCGGAGAAATATTTTAGGCAGTGTTTACACTGAAATGACATGGTTTCTTCTGTGTGTTCTCGTTGATTATGATTTTTTAGACCACCACGACTTTTAAAACCCCTTTGACACTTGTTACACTTGAATTCCATTTATGCACGGAAAATCCTACAATCTTGTTAATCCAACTTACAGAAAGTACAACAAAACAAGATGTTTTGTATTTAAGTCTGTACGCGATTTGATTGTTATTTACACGTTATTAAATATTTCTCTTGAGTTTTCATGGAAGTTGATTAAGAACAGTGATAGTTAAACTTTGTACTGGTAATATATAGCCTATCTACACAGAACTAAATTTTGTTGTTATTGCCAAATTTTTATTGATGTAATTTTTTAGGTTGAACTTCTGCAAACTTGCTTCTTCCTTCCAAGAGATTTCACAGTGAAATGAAATCATAAATAATAAAAGCAAGAAACTTTTGACTTTTACAAGGCTCGTCAAAGGAATGCTTGGCTTATAAAAATTTGTGGTTACACTGTAAGTTTTGGCTACTTACAAAAGAATGTGATCCTGGAATTTCTATGAGTCACTAGAAGGTTGTAGCCCAAATAATTCCGTGTAAAACACTGTATTTATACATATAACCTTATGCTCATAAGAAAAGTTCATGCAGCATTACTATAAAGAGGTATCTTTGTGCATGTGTAAGATGTGCAGAAGAAAATTAAGTAAAAAAGGGGAAGAGCAAAAGGGTATAAGGTATGGAGTACCTATACATTTTAAACTTCTGTGTCAGGAGAAATGAGTAATCAGAAGCTTTAATGTTTAACCGTGTTATGGACTCTGCACACAGAACGAGCTGGGACACTTCTACCAATCTGCTTAATTTTGAATGTCTGCCATATAATTTTTTCCAATTTTTCGTACATAAGTAACTTTGGGTTTATGGTACAACATAATACAACTGTATTATTTTTGTTGATGGAAAGAAGGCAAATAGCTGTGTACTTTTGTGAATGCGCGGTGACTCAACACAGTGTATTATAATATATTTTGAATGTCCAAACAAAGTACATGCAATTACACATGTGCTAAAATTGTGACATGCATATTAATTCAGTTTTAATTCTCTACATGTTTAAATTATGCATATTTAGTAGTTAAAATAAGATTCTTGCTCATGTTATTAATTATAATGCTGCTTATTAATTCTAAATATATGAATTTAGGGCAAATAATATCATACTATTTTATAATCAAAACTCACCGCATGGACACAGTAATAAATATTGTAACTCCTACAATGGATGAGACAGTTTCGTGGTTGTAGACATATTTGTAGACAGCTTAACCTAAATAGTTAATAAAATTATAGCGTGATGTAGTTTACGTTGTGTTTGTAAGCTTAAAAAATTCCTCAAAATTTCACAATGCCCTAAGAGTACAGAGCTATGTACATGGAATCTAAATCGTGTTATGTAATATTTAATAAATGGGCTTCATATACATTATAAAAATTCAGTGAAAGAAAAAAAACAAAGTTAATAATAAGCAAACCATACGTTACAAATGTTTGATTTATATCTATTAAGAATTAGTTGAGCAAATGACTCTTTGCTGTATAAAAACTTTGCTATGCTTTTTAATACCATTCAAATAAACTCTCTCGCATGTTCATTCAACGACTTAAAAAACATATAATCATGTTTACATTTTTGTCATATTATGTGATTGGGTTTAAGGTCTTAAGGGAACAATAAATTAAAAATCGGATTTCTACTCACGGGAGATGGTTATTTTGTAATTAGTAACGTGAGAAGGTTTGGCTATTTAATTATGAATAAATTTTTTACTCTGGTTAGGAAGTTTAAACATATCTATGATATTAAACAGGACCATTTAAGTAATAAGCAATTTAATTCGATAGGCACTCAAATAGATTTTTTTTAAAGTCTCAATGCTTAGTTGTGTGAGTGGCCATAATAAATAAAAGTAACGAAGTGAATAAGACGAAAATGAAAAAAAGGAGGACCAACCAAGGACTTACGCTTGGCTAACTATAACGCTTTATAATTATTTTGGGAGAATCTCTATGTCTTTGATTTTATTAAGTGGCAAGCGCAGCGAAGCTACTTATTGGTTTTGCTATGTCCGTCTGTCCGTCTGTCCGTCTGTCCGTCTGTCCGTCTGTCCGTCTGTCCGTCTGTCCGTCTGTCCGTCCGTCTGTCCGTCCCACGCATAACTCCGAGCCCCTTCAACCTAGAAAGTTGAAACTCGGTACACAGATAGACCAAGACCTGAGCATCTGAATGCTCCAACTTTCGTCCGGATCGGTGCACGGGGTCCGGAGTTCTGGGCGTTACAGTCAACCATGAAATTTCACTATAATATGCAAATTAGCACCAAATTTGCATATTATGCAAATTAGCACTAAATTTTCATATTATGCAAATTAGCACCAAATTTTCATATTATGCAAATTAGTACCAAAATGTGCATATTGTATTCTTCCGACCAAAAAGTCTTTAAAGTCTTCCGATCAAAATCTATAAAATCTTCAGATCTTAGTCTGCAAAGACTTCCGGTCAAAAAGTCTTTAATCTGTTCAAAAAAGATATTCTTTGAATATCTTCGACCGATTCCTAAAATATTCCCAAACATTACTTGGCATGTCCGAGCACGGTCTAGGCAGTTTCTCAGGTGCTTCAGCTACTTTCTTAGTATGTCTTTGCACGTCCTTATTTCTAGTCTTCTAGTTTTGAAAATTTCTGGACTGTATATAAAATGAGAAAATATTTTGTTTCATAAAAGGCTTGTTATATAATTTTGTTCAGACAGATGACTCGGGTGATTTATTATGTTTTCAAGCTTCTATGAGAATAAAAAAGATAAGCAACGCAGCCGATAATAAGATTTAAAACTAGATACAAAATTAGTAAGATATCCTGAGAGACCATTCTTCTAAATGATGAATTAAAAAAGTAGGCGTTATATGAAACAAATAATGAACACAATCAAAAATACAATATTGCATATTACATGCCTATTATAATAGTATGAATTTTGTGGTAGAATATACTGCCCTTTTAATCAAGTAAAAGTTGTACACTGCAAATAAACTTTAACCATGACTCCTTATGAACCCTTCTCCATGTTGCCTTTGATACGGTGAACAAAATGGTTTGATGGAAACTATAAATAGCTATACCTGAATGCTAGTCCGTCCTTATACCCTCCTGCGTCTTTGCTCAATCTCGTATTTGTTCACAATGTTTACCGGACGGTTTTATGCAACAATACGCAAATTACTAAAATAATTAATAATCTTTGAGTTTCTTTTATTTATTTACAGGAATTTAAGTGAAGATTACATGCCATTTACTTTAAATGATTTTTCTAAAGTATTTATAATAATAAAAGTCAAGCATTCTACTAAAATAAATTTATAGATCATAATGTTAAATATATGTGTGTTTCAAGAAATATAATTTCATAAGCAAATTCCTTATTTAGTTGAATAAATCTTCAAACCTATCGCTCAGCTTAAGCTTAATCACGTTTATTTGAGTTTGATAATACTTTGCAAATAGTCTTAAATATGCTAACCCTTTCAACTTTGCTTGCTATGCTAGCAACTTTTATCTTTATTACTTTATTAGTTTTTCGACGCCAGCAACAACGAACCTTTTTCAGACCTCTCATAATCAACGCAAATACGTTAACCTCAAACAGAAAAACAAACGAAGGAAAAACTAGCAGACCACAACAAAACGCAAACAATGACATCATTCTCTCGTCCATCGTCAGCAGCCTCACATTGTCTTCCTCCTTCGTCCATCTCTGTTTTATCAGCCTCAAGTGCCACCACCTGTGAATCCAATATTGTCGCAGGTCCGATTCATGAATAAGTGTTTTAAAAGTATGTGCGAGAGGTATCCGTAATACTCCATGAAACTCTCTGAACGCATGCATGCTTCCGTATAATTTTGGGACAACGTGACATTTGGCACCAACTCTTATCCTTTCTTTTACATTCTTTAATTTATACAGATCTTGTGTAACGATATCTATTGACTTGATAGAATCCATTGAGTCAGTCCAATACTTCAGGTCTGAATAGTCCCCAGTAAACCCTTCCTTTTCTAATTCCGTCTGAAAAAGTCCGCATACCCTTTTCGAAGACCATCCCTTATGGACGGATGAACCTTTTCAGCTGATAAAACACGATTCTCCTTCATCTTATGACCTAGTTGTATAAGCTCATACAGTGTTTCAACAAATACTTCTTGAGGTGGTGCAATCATGTCTGAGGTCATATCACAATTTTAAAGATATGCTAATAGGAAGGATATGATGGTAAAGAGGAGGATGAGAGGTGTACTTAGTCTAGAGCCCTGTTGAAATAACAATTTATAGAGCTCAAACGTAGCGCTAGGGTACGTCCACTTTCTCGAACGTATGATACATAGAAGGAGAGAATCAAAGTTGTGATAATCGTACAGATCCAGACACCTGGACTAAAGGGACCGGACAGCACATGAAATACATTTTTAAATTTAAATGAGGATTTTTTCTCGCAATAGCTTGGGGAATAAGATACAACTTTATCAGAAACCAGAATTGGAACTTTTTTCATACTCTTAGTATCTTCTGAAAACATCCCAATCATTCCACCTGCTAAATTCTTGGGAATTTTGTTGTAAGTGATCCCAACTAGAGTAAAATTCAACTTTGCTGACATTTCCCAAATCAAAACTGAAGCAGGATGAAAGCAGTTTGGCACGAGCGGGTGCTCAAAAAGACGGCTTGATCGCAAATAGTTCGACTTTCGTGGAAACTGATACAAATGGGAAAAATGAATGCATCGAAAGAATGAAGAAGATTGAAACGCGTATTCAGGTGCGGAGTCAATCCGTACGAAATAAACCTGATTTTTGGTAGGGACGCGTGATTCCAGAAACCATTGCAGAATTCTGTTGTGAGCCACTGCCGACAGTGGACTATCTTTGAAGAATAAACTTTGTTCAAACTCACAATGAAAACACGCCCACGTGATTTTCTTTATGAGGCTTTTTGTGCCTTTCGCCAAATGAAGCACAAATTTTGGTATCGGGGTATTAAGCAGCACATTTTTGTTGTAAGATTTTAAATTAAAATCCGAAACACTTGTCATCATAAAAACAACTGTACTTTTAACTTTAAAATTGGTTATAATATTTCCAATCCTATCAGCATTCCACCACTTCTTCCGAAGGATAGCATCTGGTCTGTGTCTAAGCTGCTTCGAGAAGTGTGGCATATCGTAGTCGGGATTTTCAGCAAAGATGACCAATTGGCACATTTCACTTGACTGTGACTGCTTCTGAGACCATGTACGGTAGGGCGTGCTGTTCAGGGCATTTTGCATGCTGTAAATTGTCCACAGAAACGAGATTGAGTGATGCTCAGCTTTGAAAGCTATTAAGTCTTCAATTGCAAGATCCGTAATGCTTTTGTTTTTGCTATCGGCTGACGATTGCTTTAGTGCAGTTATACTACAAATATTATGCTTACTTTTATCATAATTTACAATACTATTGACAGAAACTAGTTGACTTCTGGCTATACTGGTATGTACAATAAACAAAAATAACTTAAAGAAAAGTAAGACTTTATTATTCATCTTGATTATTTCAAGAGAAAAAACTCTAATAATTTGTTAACTCTTTATTTCTTGTATTTTAAGCGCCCACTGAAAACGATTGGTAATGTTAGTTAGTACTATGTATATGAGTTAGTGTCTGCTAGTACTTGAATAGTCAAGTCTCAAAAAATGTCCCTTCATCCATCAGATTCTTTGAAACTTGGAAACGTTTTTTCTCCGTTAGAAATTCATAATGTTTATAACAAATGTATTTAGCGAGAGCAGTTTTTACATTCTTTGAATAGCAGATCTGCATTGAAAAACAAAACGATTATATGACAAGCATTACATGAAATTTACGAACGGATGAAGTGATGTCGTGCTAGATATTTAGAATAGCTATGACGTGATAACCATTGTGTTGTAATTAAAAATGTTATGATGATGCTTGTCCAAGAGGGTTGGCTCCTTATGCAAGTTATTATGGTATGCGGCTCGTCCATATTCTATATTGCTTCTGTATCATTTATTCATTGTTCATAGCTTCACTAAACTGTTTTTTTTTTAATTCTTAGCCAACAAGAAAAGAATACTGACAAAATTTTATACTTGCTTACTGGTATATACAAAATGAATATACTTATATGCTATTTACCTAGTCAACTTAATTATGAACAATCTTTATCTAGAAGATCGCCATTTTTTCTTACAATTTTTCACAATGCTAGAGAAAACGTATTCCTTGGGTACGTTTACAACTTAAATATTATTTTGGCTGCCAGCTTTAACAAAGAAAGCGGAATTAGTGGGAAGTCAACAACTTAGTTTACTAAAACTTTTTAAAACGCAAGGCTTTGAATTCATAAAAAAAACAAGTTTAAATTTTATTTTCTCGATAATTCATGATAATTTACGTATTTTTCCCTTTTCTTAACAGAAAAATATATATACAAACGTCATTGTTGATGCATGTCAGACTTTTAGTTTGAATGTACATGTTTATCTTCTGATAAGATAAGACTTTAATTAATTTCTTAAGTAGGTGTTTAATGACAAGGGATAACAGGCAAAAACCTTTACAAATTAAATAATTTGTCGCATCCGTTTGTCCACTTTACTAGAAGCATTTAAAAAATAAATACATAGGCCATAAAATATTTGTTAGCACGAAATAGTACACAAATGCAAACTTTTCTAAATCATCGCCCTCACAGATTTCAAAATTGACAATTAATTTTAATTTCTATTCACTAGTTTTTCTCTACATTTGAGCTACAACCAACCGCTTTCGGATGATTATCGAACCATAATATATCTTGTGAGGTGCTAAACTAATTAGCTTTTCAGAGTAACTATGTTGTATGTATAAATTAATGCAGGCATCTCGGGAAAAAGTTGGAATGCATTTCTTCTGTTAATTACGTTTTATGATGCAAATTGCTATAAATTGTTGAATCATAACATTTATTATTAGTAGTAGTTAGTATTTATCAAATAGTTGTACCATTTTGAAACTGACTCGAGAAATTATTGCTGTTTGTAACAATAGTACTAAAAATAACAAAATGAAATGATTTTATATCCTTGGATCACCATTTTCTGTGAAAAAGCAAGATTGTTACATTTATTTTGAACCAGTTAAAAACCGATGATTACTAACTCAAACTGAAGTGAATTTCGAAAGTGAATTTAAAAAATTCTCAAGTGAAGGTGTACATGTTTCTTGAAAGAAATTACAAAATAAGAGCAAGTGGGTCATTACTGCTATATACATAAACCCAAGTTTTATGAATTTTCAGCTCACTTTTTATGCAAAGTTGCTTCCATAAAAATGTTGTAATCATGAGCAGATTCTAACGTGTATAGGAAATTTTGCCTAGTCTAACAGAATCTTGGCCCTTAGTTTCAGATTGAATGTCAGAGTTTACTGGAGCAAATGCGAAGGTTAATTCTCAATTTATATGTAAGCAGAATTTTTGGGTATGGAAATTTTTAAAACTTACATTAAAATATTTCCATGATTTAATCCAGCACAATTTCGTAAAAGCACGATGACAGACTTAGTGTACATGAGATGGTAATTTATATGATTATTTTGTAAAGCAAATTTAGCTTTATTTTAGTGACATTATTTAAGGAAAAAAGAGGACAAATTTTCACTCTGTCTTGGTGTCTCATCGGGGTAATCTGAATGACGCTTAAACACCTTGAAAATAAAAAAATGTTTATACATTCATCGCGGAAAATTGCATCGTCAATTGTCAAGATTTTTCCGAACAATTGTCTTAAAAATGTAGGTAAATAGTTTCTCGGATTTTCTCGTAAAATCAAAATGAAACTTCACATCCTCTGGCTTATCCGTCGTAGTCATTTCCAATCGTGGCCATCATCATCTTCAACTCTATCAAAGCCATCTTCCAACTAATAAAATTTCGAGGGCATTTTGAGAACGGAATAAATGCATATGGATGTTTTCTGATCACATTTTCTGGATTTCTGTTTGCATTAAATAATACACATTACAAATAGAAATGTTTGATTTTGTTACATGTGTGAGAATATTTTACATCAAAAGATTTATATCAGATGATCACTTGTTTTTATAGCTAAAAATTCAATAATTATTCCATCTTTGAGACAATCCTTTTTTAAAGTACGTAATTAAACCGATAATCAACACTTTAATCTTTACTATGGCAGGTTTACTTCAATGAACTTACAAAATTTGCCGTTGATATACCAGCACCTTGTTAGTTGCAATAACATCATCATCGTCATAAATATTATATATATTTGTTGCGGTTAGTCGAATACAAAAATGTACTGGATTTTCATAAAATAAACTTTTTTGTTTTAAAATTTAAGGTTAATATCCTTTACATAATATCTTTTATCAATCTGGTGAAGAAAGATAAAAACCGAATCGTACGCTTGCAAATAGCATTGTGTGAGTAAATGTGAGTAAAAAATAAAATAGTTTTGAGTCCGAGTATGAATTCATTCTACAAAGAAGGGCGGTAGTATAAAGGCATACAAATTTGTAGGGATCTCAAAATCGATATCATGGCGATCCTTGTTTTAGATTTAAAAATATAAAAGCATTGCACTTGGTTTACAATAATCAATAAGTGCATGAGACTCGATCAATACACGGAAAATAGAATGGTATACATGCAACATTGGTTTGGTTTCTTTAACTGTTCCCATTTACTTTTGAAATGTTACAATAAAATTTATTAATATTCTCGGGTAAAAACAACTTCAAAATTTTCAACTCAGCAAATTCGTC
>JAQIWO010001290.1:0-10588 GCA_034695405.1 Entomobrya muscorum | reverse complement strand
TTTTACGTACGTTTATATCACGTTGCAGTCTAAAATTTAATATACTAATATCAACTACTTTTTCTCCCTGTTTACATACTAACTAAAATTAGAAGAAAATGAATCAATATTAAATAAAGTATATTCTTTTGATTTACAATAGCAGAGCTTGAATGAAACAATGAGCTCAAGTATATTATGAGGTTTCAATGCACTCCTTACTGTTGGGTTGAGCATGTGTCTCTCTAATGCGCAGTATAATTCTGCACAGCTCAATATCACATGCATACAAATCTGAAAAATTTCTCAGAAATTTTCCTTAAATAACATATATGTATATTAAACATTAAGTTCTTTCGATCAAGTTGCAGGAATAAGAGAGACAAAAGTAGAGATAACTACGTTCAAGAGGAGTCCGCATTGGAACGGGTTATCGTTAGTATTAATCAACAAACCTAAAGATGGTGGTCTTCCTCAATCCGAGTGGACTACAGCTCACCTAAGTGGCAACGGGTCAACAGTATGGAGGTGGTGATGGACAACGTTTCATTTCGAAACATCTTAAAAACTAAGTTTAATATAAATACAGAGGGAAAAGTATATTATTTTTATCTCCTTTATATATGTCAAAATTTAAAAGATATTGCAGTGTTCTCTTGTACTCAAATTTTTATATAATAATATTAATGGACTACGTTCCAAATTTACCGAGGTTAACAACATACTGGCTAATGAGCGTAATATTATACTTTTCTGTCTTTCATAAACAAAGTTGAAAAAGTCGGATATTACCACGCAATATGAAGTACTGGGATTCAATACTCTTCGCTTTGATAGATGTAAAGGGAATGGAGGAGGATGTGTAGTTTATATTAGTACTTATTGTAATTATGAAATTATAGATCTAACCCTGATTGATGTCCCTGAAAACGTAGAGTGTGTTATAATTAAGTTAAAACATAATGGATTCAAGCATATGTTAGTTTCGAGTGTTTTTATTCCTCCGAGTAAGGTTAATGTAATAGCATTTGAATTTATAGAGAATCTTTGCACATTCCTTAGTAAATCTAACATGGAAATAATAATACTTGGTGATTTCAATATAACCCTACTTGAAAAGACACCAAACTCTTCTAAGCTATACGATATTATGGTAGGGGCTGATTTTTATCAGAAGGTTAAAGCACCTACAAGAGTTCAGATGCGTAGAATGCGTGATAATTACTCGGTTTCGAGTACATTATTAGATCATATGTATATTAACGTTCCGGAAAAATATGGAACTGTTAGTGCAATTGAAAGACTTGGGTCGGACCATAAGTTATTATGTGCAATAAGAAAAAAAAACCGAAAATGCCATTAGGACCGAAAATGATTACATTTAGATCATATCGTAGTATAGATATTGATAAGATGAAAAATGATTTTAAGAGACTTAATTGGAAATGCTTAAATCTAGCAGAAACCACAGATGATGCTCTTGACATGTTCTATAATGTTGTCAAAGTAGAAGTAGATAGTCACGCGCCAGTTAAACAAAGAACAGTAAAAAAAAATGTGTCATGTCCTTGGTACACACATTACATAGATGTGTTATGTAAGGAAAGAGATAAGTTAAAGTTAGCGTACAACAATGCTGAAAACAAAATCACAAAAATACGAACTTATAAATATTACACGACTGCTCATAATATTGCTAATGCAGCAATGGGGAAAGCTAAGAAAATATACTTTCAGCAGCAATTTAACAAGGCTGCGTCGTCTGAAAATATATGGAGTGTTATGAATAGTTTAATCAATTATAAACATAAAAGCAGGGTATCCATAACTAAACTCGTAAAAGAAGATGGTAGTGTAGTAGAAAGTGAAGGTGATATAGTTGATACTCTTGCTGATGAATTTCGATGCAAATCATCTGAAAGTAATGTTGGTTCAGTAAACAATGATATTGATAATTATGAGGAGCGTTATCTTGTTGAAAATCCGGACTATGTAAAACCTGAAATAAGTAGTGAGGATATATTAAGTGCAGTAGCCAAAATTAAAAAAAGCAATGATAATATAAAGAGTATACCAAGGCATATATTTAAGCAATTTGCAAATGAGTTAGTATATCCTATTAAATTGTTGTTTAATGTAATCTTTTTGACTTGTATGATACCCTATGCCTTTAAGACTGCTATATGTACACCACTATATAAAGGAAGAGGAAAATATATCCATGCAGGATCTTATAGGGCTATATTTGGACTTATCTTTCTATCAAAAGTTTTCGAGAAAATTGTTTTCTTTAAGTTGAGTGTTGACAGATTTACTGTGTGACTTTCAGCATGGATTCAGGATTGGTCGTTCTTGTGAGACTGCAGTAGCTCAACTCACGCAGTATCTTTTTGATGCAATGGATAGGCAAAATGGTAAAGCTATTGTAGTATTTGTAGACTTCACAAAGGCATTTGAAAGCCTGAATCATGAATTGTTTTTAAGAAAGTTAATGTCAAAATTTCAAAATAGGATAGAACCTTACATGATTAGGTTAATGCAGAATTTTTTTACTGGTAGACAATTTAGTATTAAGAATGGAGAATACATTTCGAAAAAGTATTCTATTTTGTCTGGTACACCTGCCGGATCTGGGCTCCGACCAATCACCTACTCTCTTTTCATAAATGATATAGTTGAAGGGCTATCATTATCTTATTTGTTGTGTGCTGATGACCTAGCATTCTTCACAGATTGCACGGATTATGAGAAGGGCCTAGAGAAGGTAAATGAATGTTATGCAAAATTAAAGAAATGGTGTGAAAAAATAGTCTTAAGTTAAATAAGACCAAAACGAAGATAATGTTTCTTCATAAGTCAAACGACTCCAACTCAAAATGGACTGGTGGAAAAGTAAAAATTTTAGATGGGGATAAAATAGATGTAGTGTCCAAGTTTAAATACTTAGGAGTTTATATTGATTATACTCTTTCTTTTAATAAGCACTATGATGTAGTTAATGAAAAAATGAATGCTGCATTAAGTAAGCTTTATAGTCTTAGAAGGTTTTTTACTGAAAATAATATAAAGATATTTTTGTCATGTTATGTAGTTACTCTAATTGATTGCTGCTTCATTATATGGGGATGTCAAACCCCATGTAAAATTGAAAAACTGCAGGGGAAAATAACTAAGTTTTTGCGGTCATTCTACTACACAGGCCTGCACAGAAAATATTCTAGAAATAAGAAATCAAAGAGTAAAAAAAGTGTACTATAGATTCTAATGAATTGCTTGATAAAGTTAATCTACTTTTTTAACAGAAAGAAGGACTCTTATGATTTTAAAATTTGTCATAAAGTACAGCGATACTAGTATGTTTCGACACTGGTTCACTTTTAGAAATTCCACAGAGTCTTTTCCGGGACAGTTGATAGAAGGAAGATTTAATTCAGAAAAATATCTTAATTCAATTAAATATGTAGCATCGTCGATATGGAATGAATATTATAAAAAATGTAAAGATGTGGTTGATTTAAACTGCAGCATATTCTTAAAATTGGTTGAGTCAATGATGATTGAAAAACGGAAAAGTACACTATGAAATTTTTGTATGTAGTTATATATATTGTTACGGTTGCAGTCTGGCTATGTCAATTGTCAATTTAATTATGAACTTTTTGTTAATAAAATGACTTGTTCAAAGTTTAAATGCAATTTTGGTTAATATTGTTACTGTTGTTTTTTGAATTGATTCTAGAATTCGTAAAGGATTATTAATTGTGTTATGTAAGTGAGAACAATTATTTATCATTCTTTGACTTGTAACTGATTATTCGTAACACATAAATAATATTGAATTGAATTGTAGTTCGGAAAATGCATGGAAGAGTGTCCAAATGAATGAAGAAGGGGAAAGTTATCGGATAACTGCAGCGAATGCAGAAATGATAAGGGTGGGAGAGCAAGTAAGCTTATCAGCATGCTACAAAATATGAGTCATGATAACAACTCCAAGTCAAGCATATCATCTTCATCCGCTGCTCGTCTGATAACACAGATGGACATAATCATATCCCATAATCATTGCTACTATTTCTTTTTTACCCTTTTTCCTTTTAAGCTTTGGATAACCTTCGTTTTAATTTAAAAAAACATTTGATATATTTTTGATTTTCAAACTTATTTATGAAATTTGAGATTTTAATGGCCAATTTTAAATTATTTGCTCATCCAATAACGCTGTAGATTTAGTTTTACGCTTGGTTTAAGTTTGTATTCTTTTGATGTCCATCGAGCCTTTTCTCAAATTTTTTGTATTCAACCGGTTTAATAAAAAATAAATTGCTTGCCTCGAGTGCTAAGCTTGTCTTGTTATCGTTTCAAATATATTTTACTTGAGAATGCAGATGTATACTTACGGTAACCTGTACGACTTATGTTATGTTTTAGACTTTGTTGATTACTTGATTGATGTTACTTCGTGTCAAAAGCCTCCCATATTAAGTTCTGAATATTTACAAATCATTATAAAATATTACATATTCAGAAAAAATTAAGAAAATAACAATACATCATCTTAACCTTAAAAGGCCAATAGATGCTGATAAGCAGATAAAATCAGTCACATTCATTCAATTTGAAAGTCGTGGGATTTACACATCGCCCACGAAATCCAAACCTGAATAATTCAAAGTAGGAAAAAACGGAAAGCATATTTTCCAGAAGAAGAACGCATAAAGCATTTTTTCCATAAAATAAATAATTAAAAGAATGATATAATAAGTGTTACAGATTCTTGCGTAAAAGTCTCTTAAACCCTATAACGGAGACATAACTTGTTCTTGGTTTTATGATTAGAAATTCAGCCAGAAAAAGAGGCAAGAGTAAGATAGTTCAAAGGTTTCCTTATCGTTTTATCACATGTTTTTATCATGACGCATCCCCCAGAAGCGAGAAAATATTTAAAAACGGAAGATAAAAAGATGCATGCATTTGACTTTAAGCAGGGATATACAAAACGAGAAGAATATGTATATTTGTATTTAATGGGGTTCTGTAAATTAAAAAAAAAGACGAGCAAAGCGATGAGCCATGTGTATGAAAACGTCAATTTATTGTGGAATGGTTCCCCAACGATCTAGTTGAATCTTTTATTTGAGAGAGGAAATCAGAGTGCGTGATGAAATCTGCTTAAATTCTGGTGCATTAAATTGAATTTTTCAGATTGCTATTGTAAACGAAATGGGTTGCACTTGCGTGGAAATATAATCTGCAAAAGTGAAATCGAATAAAATTAAAAATACTTGGCAGTTTTGATTTTTAAACAAGATATCAGTCATGAAAGTTATAACTGGATCTTAGCAGTTATCAGACTTCATAGAATGAAGTTTGATATGATTTACATTATTTTGGGCGCTCTTTCAGTTCAGCGACCGTAATGTAATAGCAACAGTCATTATAGGAGTAGAGTGAATCAGGTAAAATCCTTGGAGTGTTTGATTGAAGAAATATAAATAAATGTTTGAAATAATAGCCGGGATTTTAAAGCACATCATGAATTTCAAGAAACTATATTTTTAGAAACGAATTCTTTGAAATCAGTCGATGATGTTCTGATTTTGTAATTTTACTCCTTGTCTCGCATTCAAACCAGATAATTAATTAGTACTTCGCAACAATTTATTTTCACGAAAACAACTCTATTTATTTCACTTTTTTCAAACAGAATTAACTGAAAACGCGAAATCCATTTCTCATCGCACCCAAGCAGTAGAAGAGAAAAATACCAGAAGAATAGACAGATAGTGAAAAATAACACATTATTAAGTAGCTGAAGCTATGAAGCTGCTTATTGCGATCGTCCTGTCTGTCCGTCCATCCGTCTGTCTGTATCTTTCATACCTCTGATCGTCCCGATCGGTCAAACCGGACCCGACTTACGGACATTACCGTCAACCATGAAAAATTGCCAGTTTATGCAAATTACCTCATACATTTGCATATTACGCAAATTAGCTCATAAATTTGCATAGGATGCATGTTAGCTCAAAATTTGCATATTTAAATACTCTTTCCAACGGCAAGTCTTTAAATTTTTCTAACAGATATTCTTTGAATTCTTTCTACCTAACAGTTATTGAATTCCTTAAAAAATTTAAACACGCGTAAGCAGTTTCATTAGTGCTTCAGCTCCTTTCTTAGCATGTCCTTTCACATCCTTGTTAGTATTATAATGTGGAACATTAAACGTTGAACTTAAAGTAAACTTGTCATCAAAAGAAACATAAAAATGATGATGCTTGTACACGCATAGACGTGGTTTTAAACTTAATTTTTAATAAAATTTTGTTTAAAACAAAAACCTTTTCCAGGTTGTATTGTTTCCACGTGTAATGCAATTCAACCCAATGATCACAATCTTAGGAGTACATATGTTAACTATATTATTAATTCCATCAAAACGCATAATATTAAGCAACATACCAAGGTAGCCACGAGAGGAAAAAACATTCTAGATCTCATACTTACACGCAAGAAAACCCAATGTACAAATTTCTTAGTAAAATAGTTTGGTATGTCAGATGGCTACCAAAAATTCAAGTTAGCTCTTTCTGGGGAAAATGCAGTTTTCGATACAAGGCTGTTTGTTTACCAATGGATATATTTACCGGCTATAATACAAGGTAAAATAGAATCGTTAAATATTTTTAAAATCAATGTCATAGAATACTTATTGGAGAAGCAATGCAAACAATTTGTTCCTAATGAGAATGAACTGGAGATAGATTTCTCAGAATGTTTTGATTATGTAATTAATAATAGAAATGAATGACTGATTATAATGAATTTTTAATCTGTATTTTTAATATAATTTAAGTAAAAGAAAGAAGAAGTAAAATCCGATCTAGATGTATTTCTGATTTATTTGAAAGAGTATGAAATTGTAAAATTATTTTGATGTCTCTGGAGTTAATATCCTTATATGTATCGTATACTAAGGGTTCCAAGTTGACAATAAACATTACGTTACATTACAACCCCGCATAAACTGTGCTGACGACACAATAATAAAATATAGCCTATAAATGATTACAAAACATCCACTTTTATAAAGTATCTGTCCAGTTGCTCAGAAAAAAATGTATTTATCACAAATTTTACGCAAGTTTCTTAGCGGGATTAATATTGTACGTATACAATAACGTAATTTTTTTTCAGATGAAAGAAACATTAAACAGCACATCCGCCAAACATCCTTTTTTACTTGACGATTAACAACTGCCTTCAGTGCGCACCACCATTTATAATCAGCGCAAATATGAAATAAATACACATGAAATAAAGAGAATTAATAAGACGAACAATTTATGAGTGATTACAATTATCCAATCGACGGATAAAATAAAAAACAACTCAAAATTAAATTGAGTGAGTGCAAATGATCTCTAAGGATAGTTTCAAATGATAAAAACCGGATTATGTGATTTTTTCGTCTTTATCATTGTAGTTTTCATTCAACTGTTTCTCACCGTAAAGATCAATCGTCCGTACTGTGGTCATTTCGTGCCAACCTGTTCATATATAAATTACAAAACAACAAAAAATTTCATACTTTCTTAGTACCAGAAGCAGGAGAATGTGGAGTAAGAAGATTTCTCTTTACCTTAACATTTTTATTTTTATTGAAATCCAATATATTTCCTTGGACTTTAATGCATAGGCAAATTAGCGATGTGGTCTGGTCAGCTCTAATTAGCTTCACATGTCTAACAAAGTTTTTGTGTCATCGAGTTTGTGTTCCTAGTCCTGATGTCCTGATTTTTGCTGCCAAAATGCTATCACTAATACATAATAGAGTATAAGAAGGATAAATGTTTTGTTATTTTAAATTCATGAAGGTTTAAATTTTTAAAATAACGGAACATTAGAAAAAGAGAAGAAAACGTAAAGGAACTGAACACAGTTTTTGCTTACTTCTATGCCAAGGCACAGAAAATTCTATTTTTAATTCTGTGTAATATGTAAGTTCATAGATCAACTGTCTTATAGAGTGTCATGCAAAATGGACTGATGTGGAACTAAAGGTACATTAGGAGCTAAGATATGGTTAGAATGCAGTGAGTTTAGAGAAAGTGAAGTGCTCTGAAATTCAGAACTTGTGTGGTGCATTCTCCTCCGGTCTACTAACATTATCATCGGAATCGTTACAGTAATTTGTTAAAATTTAAAATAAATACAACCGATTCGAAAAAATTGCATCCCGTTGTGCATATGTTGAGCTTCCAGAGTTGATGTGTTATAATTTTTCAAGTTTTTTGCGCCAAATTTACGGACGCAGATTATGCACCGCTGAGCAAGTGAGACATGGCAAATTAAATTCACGAAATTTCCTCCATGTATTTTACGAGCTTTTTTATCTGTTGTACACAACAATGCATAATTGCGTAGCAAACGTCCGCTTTCATAATTTTCAACATTTTAAAATAGCTTCTAGTAATCTGTCAGTTGTAAGATTTTTTTCTTGAGATGTTTAACTAACCACCTTACAAAATTCCAACCGTGGTGTATGGGGATCACTAATGCCATACAAAATGAGGTGCTGAATAAGCGTAGGTGTTTTGCCTTCAGTATAAATAGGTTACAGTATAAATTTACAGAAAATACAAGTAGCAAGAAAGGTGTAGTTGTTAGCTTGGCAGTCTAACTCGGTCTGAGGCTGTGAAAGCCACGCTGCTGGAGAAGTGCTGAGAGCACGCTACATTATAGTAAAACTACAATCCGCTAGGACTATAATAATAATCCTAGGACCTGGTCACTAGGCGGCAAATACTACACCAACAATCAGTTTTAAGTGCTGATTTTAAACAGTTTTGTAAGTCAGCGTCAATCACGGCAATGTAGAATAAACGGCTTAAATAAATAAATTCAAGATGCTTAGACCAATTTATAGACGAATGATCGATATTTAACATTTATTTAGTTTATTACGGCTCGCTAACAATGAATAAATAAAGAATAAAGCATTACCAGCGGCCAAAGGAATCCAACACTATACAATAATATTATCGTCATCAAAAACCACCGAACATGCTTTTGATGAATGATGAATTATGAAGTCACGTCGCAAAAAAGCATATGATTCTAGCATATGATAATGAAGTACTTGATTTAAACGGCTAGTTGAAAACCAATAGCAATGAAACAAGGAAAGTTAATGAACTCTTCCACATGCAACGACAAAAAACTAGGGCACTGCGATGACCATAATAACCCACGGTACCACCAATTGTAATCCCAAAAATTCAATTATAATTTAATTTATTGAACGACTCACACGCTGGCTATACACGGTGAAGTAAACCTAGAATAGTTGCCTAGATGGAAGCTGTAACGATTTTACAACTAATTCACATAATTTAGAGGATGGTTAAAACAAAAGGTTTTAATTGCTATGTCCGTTAAAATATGTACGCAAAAGGCTTACAGATTGGAATTAAATACACCTTTACAAGCAGGTCACCACAATTAATTTGTAGATTTTTTCAGGCAGCTCTGGCATTAGAAAGTACATAGTGTCTTCTCTGTGGGTAATGTATTCCTGTAAATGTGCTAATAGATACGCGAAAACCGGAGTGAAAATACAAAAATATCTTCATCTGTTAAATCTAATAATAATTTATTCTGTTTTACTGGTCACTGCTAAATAAAACCAGTTAATTCTCTATACTTCAAGAAGCATTGTAAGATCCTTCCAGTTAAAAACCGGTGGGAATCACGATGTAGTGATCTCAATCATGAATCCACCACCAACCAACCGAAAAGAACCCTTAATTCTTCACGTTATGTTTTAATAATTTTCTTTTTACATGCTTTTTTCTCACGTTCATATTAGCATAAGAACAATATAAATAGACACAGACGTATCGTCATCTCCTTGTATCAAGCGGATGATGATTTTAAAACAAAAATTAATCTACGAGTTTTATAGCTATTTTGAGTACAGACGTGTGCAATGAAAACAATACGAGAACCTAAGACCTAAGTAAGAAAACCAATTTTGAAAATACAGTGACAGTTTTTATGTAAGCCAATGCCATGTAATGGATAAAAATTTAGTTGAAAACTAGTTGAAAGTAGTCTTTATATTTTCACCTAATGTCAAGGGACTCACTATTAACGTCATTCCCATATTTCTTCATTTGTACTCTAATGACGATGTAATGACGCTAAAAATTATGAGCAAAATTATTGTTTTAGCTGCTGTGATTGCAGAAGTAAATCATTTTGCCGCTGTCATTTATGCCCTTTTTTCCTCCTCGTGATGACGCCAGGTAGCACCTTGTCCAATAGCCTCAGACTGTCCCCAAGAAAAGAAAAGAAGTAGGCTTGGGAATAAAGGTCTCTTTGAAAATCAGAGGGACGAAGATTTTGAAACAATTAACAACATAAATGCCTAATTCTTGTTGCCAAGCTGGCTACCAGGACGCGTGTAGTAAAAAATATAAGAGGCAAAGGATTAAAAAAAGATTGCAAAATACAGGGAAAGTTACATGTAAACAGGGAGAAAAAGTAGTTGATATTAGTATATTAAATTTTAGACTGCAACGTGATATAAACGTACGTAAAA